>WTSP01024671.1:149419-164536 GCA_025331215.1 Actenoides lindsayi | reverse complement strand
TAAATGGACCACGGCAGCAATGGGAATGCAAGGGGGGGGGGGGAAAGGCAAAAACTCTCTGTTAGATAATACACCTCTCCTGTTTTTCAGCAGAGAGGTTCATTCTTCAACTGTGATTCGTGGACCACTAATGGGATGGGGAGACTTTTTGAAATGGTAATACAAGCGTAGTCAGCCTGAGAAGACACTTAAGGTAGTTCCCAGATGGTACAAATGAAAGGGAAACTCAGAACATTTTTTCCACAAGGGACACTGGCTTTTCAAACCTCCTCCTCAAGTTTATTGATTTTGAGGATATGTCTCCAATTGATCCCACTTACAGAGTATTTTTATATGGATTATGAGGGGTCTCAAAAAGCTGGGTTTGAACTTAGGGTCTGGTTTGCTTGAATTCCCCTGTTTTGTTTTGTTTTGAATTTTGGTGTTTTGTTCGTTGGTTGGTTTTTTTGCTTGTTTGTTCGTTTGGGGTTTTTTTGTTGTTGTTTTGTTTGTTTGGGTTTTTTTGTTGCCCTTTTCATTGCTTTTTCTCTGCTTTGGAGTGAATAAATTCCTAGGAATCTCATGCAATTACATCTGCAATTGCATCTGTAAAACAGGGTGATCCAAGAAACTTAGCAAATATTTTCTTTGGCAAACACCACTGCACACAGGAGATGTGGTTTGCTTACCATTTCATTTTAAAATAGACCAACTTATATCATCAGATGATTTTAACACTTAAAATCCACAGCACTTCAGTCAGCCTCTGGTTTTCTGATCATAGTCATGATTGTTACAAATACATTATTGTTTAAAAATGTAGAATACTTTAAACCTAGAATGTGTTTATCTTTCTTCCCTCCAAGTCAGAGTTCACAGGGAAACTTTTACAGATGGAACTTTAGACTCATTTTCCACGATGGAAGATGTGCATTTGTGTAAGTGAATATTTGCATGAGAGCACATGTTCATTTATGAAAATGAGAGCCAATTACTACGATTCTCTTAAGTAATCAAATTATTATTATTTTCTATTATTTGTACATAGTCATCACTAGGTGGAGGCATACTTTACATATTCTATTGAACATGTCATCTGTTATGGACTGAGATGAATTGCATTGATACTGGATAGTGAAGTGAATGATAAGATTTTTAACCTGAACTGGTGAAGTGAGCTGTTACCACCAAATGCCCAACTCTCAGACTAAACAGACCTGTGCTTTGACCACTGCTGCTGCTGCAAAACAATAAAAGTTGAGTATTTTTTTTCATCACAGATCTCTCTTGAGTGAATTCAGAAATTTGTTCACGTGTGGTAAAGTTAAAAGGAGAGATGAAGCAGGTGTCATGGAGCAAGAAAGAAATATCTATCCATTTCAATACCCCGTGCTGCAGGACTTAAATCGATGTAGGGTTGATTGACTAGGTTTTTTACTTCTCTTTTTTTAGTTATGGTAGCTAAGACTATTCACAGCCCATCCATATTTTCTCATGGTACAGGGCTACCTGCTTTAGATTGCACAACTTGGCTTTTGACTGAGGTTAACAAGACCTACCTCCACTGATGCTAATACTCTGACTTCACCCAAACCCTCCTCATTTACCCCAGGGGTAGATCTTACACTTTTGTGCAGTTATATATAAACTGTGCTTGTGTTTCTCTCTTGTGATCATGGGCTGGGAGGGCAGAGTCTGTATGACGTGGTCTGTGTTTGTGGCCCTGTGTTTGAGAGGCCATGAAGGAAAACTCTTGGGTGTGAACATGGGAGTGGGAGACAAGAACTGTCTCTTCCTCCATGCTTTCAATACTGTGTTGTGACTCTGCAGCTTCTAACACCCACTGGCTTTTATGGTAAGAGGAAGAAGGGTCATTCTGCACAGATTATAAAGAAAAAAAGACATTTCATTCAGAAAATAATCTCTTATCTTCTTGAATAAAACACAGATTCTCTTCTAAACATGGTGAGAAAAGCAGGGGAATATATATTTTTGCATCCCTGTCATTTTAATATAGTTTAGACAATGGAGTCAGGACTGTTGAGAGAGATTTCTTGAGCTTTGTAGCTTCTTAGCCCAAAGTGCCATAGTGGACATTGCTGTGGCCTCAAGCCTTGTCACCTGCTTTGGGAAGATCTGCCCCTGCTGAGGCTGGACTCTGCCATCCCACGGGGCAGAGTCACCCAGTTACACCCTGGGGCATCTCTTCCATAGACAGGGGTGTAAAAACACTGTAATGGAGCTGAAATATGCCTCCCTCTTTTTATTTTTTGTTTTGTTTGTTTTGGTGTTTGGTTTTTTTTTTTTGTTCTCCTGTATATTTTTTTTTATGGTTTGGATTTGGAATCACACTTTTAATAATTATATTCTAAATCTAAAATTAAAACAAACACTTTGTGTAGTGCTCACAGAATTGCTAATCAGCGCTCAAGAAAGGATGTCCAGCAATTTATCAGCCTGTAGAAAATAATTGTAGCAATATTTTGAAATGCATTTGTTATAGTTTTGTTTTGATTTCTGCAATGTAAATAATCAGTTTTGATTATCCTGTTTCAAATGGCTTTTTTGGAACTAAGGCTTTTGAATAAGAGTCCCACAAACCAAGCTGTTACTCCTGGGAAATTCTGTAGTAGTATGTTACTGGCATTTGAAAAATGCACACCTTCTGAGAAGAAAAAAAAAAAAAACCAGGAAAATTCTGTCAAACAGACTGATGGGAATTCCCAAGTTTGGAAATGCACGTTCTGTTGGAAAACAATGGCAGTGTGATTCAGCTAAGGCTGCACTTGGAGTGAAAAGGAACATGTTTTCACCATTGCATGCGTTTTTTCTTGTTTTGTTTTGTTGTGTTTTTTGTTTGTCTGCTTTGTTTGTTTGGTGTTTCGTTTGTTTGGGTTGTTTATTTTTTGGTGGTTTTCTTTGTGTGCGTGCGTGGTTGGTTTTTTTTTTTACTATTGTCATTATGGAAACCAATATCCTTCACGATCGGTTAAAAAGTGCAAAGTAAGACAGAGTAATGTGTGTTGGAACATAGCATAGAATTTACCCGTGTAGAAAAGTGTGAAGAAATATGGTAAAATTGAATGTAAACAAAGAAATGGGGAAAATACATGTGGGAGTGAAGAACTGTGTGGAGGGAGTAGGAAGAATGTAATCCAATAGTAGAAGATCAAAGGAAAGGAAGCCAATTTTTTCAAATATTCAGTAATGACTTAGATGTAGCAAGGTAAAGGATCTGAACAAAGGGTCAGAATATCACAAATGGGGAAAGGAGAAGAACGTTGCATGTGGGAAGGAGTGCGCAGTGTTTATTTCATTATTTTTAGGGACAAATTCTTATCTCCATCTCCTGGTATTTCAGGGCTCTTTTATAATTACTAGCATTATTTTCCTCTCCCTCTCCTGCACACACACACACACACACACACACACACACACACACACACACACACACTCTGTCTCGCTCCCCCTTCCAGGCAACACTTCTCTCCTTGCGCAGATTTGAGGGGGTAGGAAGATCTCAGGGGTTCTTTGCAAGATGCTTGTTTCCCACCGCAGAGTGTGGCATTGCCAGGACTCTTCAGGGGACTCTGTGCCAGCTATCCTGAAAAGCTTGCAGAGGAGTGGGAGAAGATTTGCATACTGCCCAAGCAGGGCCAGATTTGAACACCCCTCTCTGCTGAACAGTGCGGTACCGAGTACAATAATGACACCAAAATCACTGCAGCTTCTCTAGAGGAAGGTGCTGTGCTGTGTCCAGCTATTAGGGTCTGTTCCTTATTTCTTTCCTCCCCCCCTCATCCCCATGAGATGCTCTTTCTTAAATTCAAATGGAGATTTCTTTTCACCTGCATTTTTTCCCTCCCTCCAGTTTCACCTCTCTCTGCTCTTGTTTTCTTTTCCTTTACCATCTATTTTGCATTTTTGTATTTTAATAACATATTTTAAGTCATTTTTCTCCTGTTCTCAATGTGATGACAATATATCCTGATGGAAAGATAATAATGCCCAAGGAGGTTTTCTTTTATGAATTCTGCTGGTGTTACTTTCACATGCACAAATATATCATCTTGATTTCTAGCTCTGGGTCATTTCATTGCTCTTGTATGTCTTGCTACGAGATGTTTCCTGTAATTAAAAGATTAGGTTAAATAGATTATTTGTGCTGCCCTGTCTACATAAATGTTCTGTTTCTCTGCCTCTAGATACTGGCTTTTGTGTTTTAAGGCAATGTTGTGGTACATGAAGTTGCATCATGTCTCTTTTGTCTTTAAGCTGCTGACTTATTGGTAACAGAAGCAATCAAATGAGACATTTACTGCCATAGCCTCGTAGGGTCAGTGAATTAACAGGTGCCAATAAGTTCTAAAGAAGTGTTTTAATCGTTTCTCAAGTATTTAATTAATGGACTTTTTTAAAGGAGCGGTGACTGAGCAGACAGGGCTGATAAATATTTAATGCTCGTATCTAGGGAACTTTTTTCCTCTCTTTCATGTAATTGGAGGTGTTTGCTAATGGAAAACAAAACCTAAGTTGTTGGGTAGTGTGCAATCAAAGATAAGCTGCTGTTAGACTGTCCAGGGTCTGGATACCTATCAGGAATATATCTGTAAATGCTGTGATACTCTGCAGTATTGTGTAGAGAGTGTTTTGGAGTCAGGTTTCTCTGATACAGCTAGATATCTTTATTCATACTTCAAGGGCTATATCAAGCAACCTCTATGAACTCAATTACTTGACTATTAAGTGTGTACATTGCTGCTTTCTGGGGCTGTCATGGGTTCAGTAACTACCACTTGTTGAGTGAAAAGAGTCTCCAGGTCCTGCTTGTCAGTGTACGTGTATTCATTATGGTTAAACATGATACCAATAATGCCATAACTATGCTTAAAACTCTGTTGGTTTTATTTTTTACTTCGTGTAAGAACCAAAAACTTTTTTCACCTTTGGTTTTCTTCACCGTAGAATGAACATCTCCCTTCCTGTTACTTTCCTAAATTCTTATTTCTTACTCTTTATTTAAAAAAAAATAAAGTAAACTAATAATTTGTGAGCTACTTTTGGTGTCATACATTCCCTCTTGCTCTTGAATTCTCTTTGTTCTAGTCTCTAAAAAAACCCAACAACTTCATTTTGTTTTTCTTCCACTTACTGTCCCTACCTTAAGGAATGATGTTGGCAGTAGAGCTAGAGAGGTCCTGTTGATTGAAGTCCATTTCCTTGCTTTTCTGTTGGCACAACTGTTGCAGTTAATCAGCACAGCTTTTGCAACAGCAGCACGGTGGAGGCAGAGGGCACAGCCAGAGTTCAGTGTTGAGAGATCACCAAGGTTTGTACGGCTTAGTCGGTCCTTACAGTCAACCTCCCATTTCCCTCCATTCCTGCTGCTTCCACTTCAGCTTGTGGCTGAATGAGTGATCTCCATCCTGACTTCTCCTCGAACGCCCAAGTTTGAAGGTGTCTCCAGACACTGGTTGGGTTCCCTGATTGGGAGAGGTCTCCGTTGGATCTTATGGCTGGAGCAGGGCTGGTGACTTCATTAAGTCACGCTCTGCCATGTGCTCTTGTAAGTTTAGAAACACAGAAACAGTTGAAGAAATTGATTCTATGTGTTGCTGCAGTTCGATAGACCTTTGATCCACAACGCCCGAGTACACCGGGCTGTTGTAGCAGAGCCACCCTTTACTGCTGTTAGTATAGTAATAGTCTTGTTACCAGGTTGTAAGAATTCATTTTGTCATCTTAGGAGGGAGATGTTGCAGCATCACAGGACCAGGAAACACAGTATTGACCGGCCGGGGTTCTCACCAGCGTGGGCAAGCAGCTCAATTCTGTTGTGTCGAGGCATCGCTTCTAATTCAAATGACATGCTATTAGAGTAACAAAAATGGGTTTATACAGTGTCCAGGCCTCTTGGCTTCACGCAAGATGTAACTAAGAACATTGTGATATGGTGGCAACGTTGTTTTACGAAGTCACCAGCTAATAATGGGACAAGATAGAGGGAGAAGATTGCAAGATGTCGGTCCCTGGCTGAGCAGGGAACAGAAAGCGTCCTTAGAAGCGGCTTATCCTGAGGGAGTTAAAAACCCAGCAAGTTCTGTGATGATACTTAAGAGATTTGAAGGCACACAGATCTATGGAAATGATGTGATACGGGGGACAAACCGTTTTGCCACCGAAAAGACTGAATCTTTTGGGTGGTATAGCTGCTCTATACCATATATCTTACAGACAGAGTATATGCCATAGTGTGGTGTTCTCTCTTTTGGAACTCTGTTTTACTTCTACCTGATTTTTTTTCCCCTCTCTGTATCTTTATTAATTCCCTTACTATTGGAAACCTTTTCTGAGGAGTCTGTGCTAATGTCCATTTATTATCTCTGAGGATGGCTGCTGCTGGGCATGAGGTCATCCACATTTTCTTTCCAGCTCTGTAGCATGTAGAGAGAAATGTGCTTATAATCAGTCAAGGTAAAATAATTGGAAAATAGGAATAATAATATAGCAACAGCCAATGTATTTGTCAACTCAGCTGCGATGGTTTGGGTTTTCCGCTTAACTCAGTGAATGTGTACATGGCCTGTGGAGGAAAGCAGTCATTTCTGTGAATTTGATGTATGCAAAACTGATAATGCAGTTATTGCAATTGCCGGTGCAATTAAAAATACACATCTGCCTTTTTTTGAACATGTAGCTCGGTCGTTGGATTCTTCATTTTTAGTCTTTTAGAGCCAACTGTGCCAATCCGAGCAGGTCGTACAGTAACTTCGTTTGGACAAAATCTCACTTTGTTACTTTTTGTTCATAAATGCAGTTAACAAGTTCTTTTGTACGTCTCTGAGTGTTAATTGATGTAAACAAAGTCTGCATTTTATCTAATCCCACTGAAGCTTGTTAAAAGAAGACATGTGCCAAATTATTCCAAAGCAGGTTGTAAAGTAAGTGAACCATTAGATCCACTGGCTCACAAACGGCATAGACAACGCGTGCTCTGTTTGCTTCATTTTCAGGGACTGTTTATGTCAGAACTTTCAAATCACCATTTTTTCCATCTTTAGTACTGCGTTTAGTTAATCTGTGGTGCAGAAGTATAGTCCAAGCAGCAGAGCTGAGCCTGACTAAAGCTGTCTCTAGAAAGTCAACATATACAGCACAGGCTGAGCACTAAGGCATCGTTTCCATCAAAAACTTAATGGGATTGATGCAACTGCAGGGAAGTGGTGGCCCTTCTCTCCTAGCCTGGCAACTAGCTCCCACACCATAAACTGTTCTTAAAATCTTGTTCCTCAGGGCTTCTATGATTCTGCCCATCACCCATATCTTTATCTGCTTCTTTGGCATGTCTTTTGGAAAAGGTTTCTCTTCCATCTCCTGCCTCCTCTCCAGACTCCAAGGCTTTTGATGTTGTACTGGTACAGGACCATCCCATTTGCCAGCATAGTTGAGCTACTGTATCTGCATTGTAAAACATAAAAGTCTACACTCCCGCTCTAGTCTTCATCCCCTTCTTGACTTGAATGCCAAGTGGGTTCTCTGAAGTCTTCTCATAGCATCCCCGTTGGACAGGGCTCTGAGAAACCTGACCTAATTGAAGATGCCCCTGCCCACGGTGTGTGGTGGAGTGGACTAGATGACCTTCAAAGGCCCCTTCCAACTCAAGGAATTCTATGATCTATCTTCACTGATGCCGTGGAGCAGGCACCAGGTGAGTCCCAGACTGGGCCCAGCAGCAGATGGGGAGATGTGTTCGGGAGCTGGATTCTGGTACTGGATTCAGATTGAAGGCAGAACGAACAGAGTCCTCCTTGGGTGCTCCGAGGAAGGAACCGCAAGAGGACCTGAGCCAGGCCAAGCTGGCAAAGTGGTCCAAGAGGGGAGAAGAGCCACAGACCCTCCAGATCCTTTAGTTTTATACCGTATATGGGCTGGAATCCCTCACTGGTCAGTTTGGGGTCACCTGTCCTGGCCACTCCTCCCTGCATGTGACGCCTTTCACTTTTCTGTACCCCCCAATGTGGTACACAAGATCCAGCAGTGGCCTTGGTCCTTGGTGCATACCAATCCTTGGTAGTGACTCTAACCATGGGGTGTTAATCACTTCTAGAAGCAGACACTGTCTGTGAGAGCAGGCTGCTGACTCCAGAAAGTGCAGTTAGAAGAACTGAAAAGTAAAATCACTGAACAGAATTAGTTCTGTTCTCACTCAAACCAGGACAATGGTGCCATAGCCAGGACAGTAAAGGGGTCTGTATGGATTGCAAAATCCAGTAATATCAAGTATTAGACAATCAAGTACTAGTCTGAGTATGGTGGTTTGATCTTGACTGGATGCTAGGTGCCCACGAAGCCACTCTGTCGCTTCCCACCCCATCCTTCTCTCAGCTGGGCCAGGGGTAAGAATATAAGATGAAACTTTAGGTTAAGACAAAGGCAGTTTAATGAAAAGTGAAGCAAGGCCATGTGCATGGAAGCAAAAGAAGATTTATTCTCTACTTTCCATCAGCAGGTGATGTTTGGCCCTTTTTCGGGAAGCAGGGCTCCAAATGAGTATTGGTTGCTTCAGTGGACAAGCAGATGCCCTCCTATCTCCTTTTCCTAGCTTTTTATTGTTGAGCTGATGTCATATGGTAGGGAATATGCCTTTAGTCAGTCTGAGTCAGCTGTCCTGTTTGTGTCCCCTCCCAAAATCTTGTCCACTGCATCCCACTTGGGGAATGCTGGAAAACCAGCCCTGGTGCTGTGCGAGCCCTGCCCAGCAGTAGATGTGTTCTCAACACCTTTCTAATTCTCGATGCAAAGCACAGCACTGGGAGGCTGGTCTGTGCCAGTGCTACTCTTTAAGTCCTTTAGAGCTGGAAGTGCTGTCTCTCCCCTTATACTTTCATTGTAGGCTCCTAGGGACAGAGGTGGTGGGTTTGCTCCATGTGTACGTTCTGCATGACATTGTAAGATACACAACTGGGGCTTCCTGTGAGTACAAATTATGAAAACTTGGTAAGATAAAAAGAAAGCATTTTCCTGCTCCGTTTTCAAGTTTTATTTGAAGTTGTAGAAGGTGACCAGGCATGAATATCCTATAATTGCACATTTTACAGCATCTCATAGCAATTACTGCTAAGCGGAAGTTTGATTCTTAAATGCTGAGTGTTAACTCATGCAAAGATGTTGTATCTGCGTAGCAGAAACATACACTGGTGCTCTCGTGGTGAGAGAAAGCAGATCTAGAGAGAAGACAGCTAGTGCTGAGGTTCCTTCTGGCTGCTGGCTAGCTAGATCCACAGAGGAGTTGAGTTGCCTGATCAGGAATCAAATTCATAAATAACCTTCTGGACCTGGCTAGTGGTGACCTTGTTTTAGCTTAATCCGTAGGGCTTTTTTTCCAAGCCAGAATGTTTTGTGGACAATCCTTTTACCAGGTAAATCTGAAATCATCTGGTGATGCATGTTAGACCAGACAGATCTGAAAGATCTGTACATAGAGATGTTTCTCTGTCTTAGCTTTCATAATTCTCTGGGTTTTTTTTCTAGCTGCCAGCACCATAGTATTTAATCTTCCTAGCAAACAGGTGGCTCTTCCAGCATGCTTTACAATCAGTCAGACTTTGGCTCAGTCTAATTTGCTTAATCATATTAATTAATTACTTTTGTAAATGTCAGAAAAGTTCAGTGCACATTTTACTTTTTAAAAAGATTTTTTTTTTAAGATCTTTTTAGTAAATATGTAACTTTGAAATATCTGCAGTGTTTTTACTGAAATTCCAGAGTGTAGTTACTCAGATTATTCATCACAAGCAAACTATTCAACATCCCAAGTCTTCTTTCACTTAGGAAATTGACTTAGATGTCTATGAATTTATTGTTTTAGAATAGTTTAATCAGATGATGCCAACCAATTTCAGCCTATGACTTATTCTGCTAGTTGTCCAATTTATTTGGTAGTTGCAGTTTGGCATCGTCTCCTCTGATTGGAGAACAAAGTATTTTTATTGGTAGGTGAACACTTGTAGACTAGAAATGATCTAGATTTACACAAATGCCTTTTATTTCTGTACGGTAAGGCTTCTTTGCTGAAGAGTGAGTTGTTTGGGGTTTATTTTCAAGTATTTGAAACCTCAGAAGTCAATTTTAGAGTAGGAAATGAAGAAGGTCACATACCTTCTGAAGGTGGAACTCACGTAGGTGGTGTGAGCAATCTGTCTTGACCAGTGCTATTTATTAACCAAAATGATGACACTGTATTCTTGATTTAATTCATAACATTAATGAGAGGCTGAGAACAGTCACGGTAGAAAGGCTGGTAGTTTTAGTGCAGCACTGGTTTTGTGCTGTTTTGTTGCGTCCATGTTTGGAAGAGAGGCGGTTGTTTATTGAGGCTGAGAAGAGGTCAAAGCATAGGTGATGCTTTGAGTAACAGTTCTGAAAATAAAAATACTGAGACTACACAGAAATCCACAGCTGCTGAATTGTAGCAAGCCTAGGTGAAATGAAGGAAAATAAATATTCCTACCTCAAGAAGCCTTGGGGGAAATCACTTGAAATAAAGCCTAATTGACTAACAAATCTACAAATGGTGCTTTTCCTTACATCTGACCGTGCTGTGCACTTATCATCATTTCTTTGTGCTAACACATTTTCTGACTAATGGCATCTGATGCGTGCAGTCCCCACTGCCAGTCTGGGTGTAGACGATGTGCTCCAGATGTGCCTTGTAAGATCACTGTCCTGCAGCAATAAGTCCTTCTGTTCCCATCTGTAACAATATTTAACTTTGAACAGGACAGCGAGCGTTACTGAGAATTTCTCTTCTCTTCGGTCTGTATGGAAGCCTGAGACTTTTAGATTAATAATAGTGAACATAAGAAGCTTAAAATTATATAAAAATTAAGAAAAAAAAGATCTATTCTCCAGCGTGGTATCTTCAGGTTAGTCATCAGCTCTCAACATCAAGCCAACACCAAGACACAACTGTATCTGCGTGTACATGGGTGTGTAGGAAAGTACACACTTCTTTCTGACTAATGACATCTCCAGGCTGCAGGTGCTGATGCCAGGAGAGCATTGACCAGGCAGAGGTTGTTTTTTTATCATTTCTTGGTGATTTGATCACTGTCGTCACTAGCTTAGATGGCAGCAGTATATCTATGCAGGTACCTGTGTAGGTCTTTACAAAGAAATGGTCTGTGAATAGAGGCCTAGAATTGATAGAAAAATTCCTCTATGGAAGTCCTGTGGTCTCAACCTGCCAGTTCATCAAACCAGTATGTTTTGAAGGAATATAATTTTTCTATGACAGTTTTGTAGAGAAATGCTCTTCTGGTTCAGAGTCAAGTATGTGCTCAGCACCAGGGATACAGTCCATAACAGCAAGTTGCAGCCAGTATATTGCCCATACGGTTTTATCATCATCATTATTCCTGCATCATGATGCTGCCAGCTTAGAAGCAGTCTTAAAATGTAATCCTTGGAGGATTTCAGTTTTACATGTGTGCTTGTGCTGCTGTTGCATTAATACTGTTTAAGCTACCAGTTTGGATAGTAGCTTTGAATTTCCCAACTGTACCTGGAAGTAGCAGGTTATATCTATATATATATGTGTGTGTGTGTATATATATATAGACAAGAAGTAATCTGAATAGGCACTTGAGGGTTTGTTTTAATTGTCTAGGAATTTGTCTCTATGTCTGAGAGATAGATCTGCGTGGTATTTTTACAATGAAACAAAATGAAGGCTGCATCAGAACTTGCCCTCGTTTACTTTAAAGTTCACTAGATCTCACCAGTCCTTCAGTGAGAGTGGGGTAAATTTAAGCAGAAGAAGGCAGATTTTGTGTGGATCCGGACCAATTGATGTTTTTTTGGCAGAAACAATAGAAAATATATTACGCTGTGTTTTTATGTTTGTTTCCTCACACTGTGTGGTTTTGTCTGGTTTCTCTGCAAGCAAGGTTCAAGCTGGCGAGCCACGCAGTTTCCTTTTGAGTTCTTTGTTGTTCATTTATTGGAATTTTGAGATTGGAAGCAGATACAGTGGATGCAAACCCAAGCGAGCCAAAATGTTTGCAGTCTGCCTGTGCAGCCCTGCCTGAAAGCTCAAGTCATTGAATTTTATACAGCAGTGATACGAAGCTAATTCTTCCAACTCTTCTGGAATGTATATTTCCATTCGGATGGCTGTAGTCACATAAACTAGTTATTTTAATATTCTTCTGAACTGGAATGCAATTACTCACTCAAATTAGCCTTTCAAAATATTGACTAAAAGGGTTATGACATTCTGATCCTTCGCAAGGGTATGGTCAAAAATTCGAAGTTTGTCGAGATTCAAGATGTAAGCACATGAAATGGAGTATAAACACAGGCTATGCTTACTCCATCTGCATCAATAATATTTTAAAAACTTAATCAGCATAATACTGCTTGACAGAATAGCACGAGATAAACTAATATTTTCAGTTCAACTGCATAAAGGCAGTTTAAAAATAGGACTTAACATTCGATCATGCATTATTTTCCTGATGAAAGAACATGTGGAAACTGTAAGAAATGATAATCCAACATAAAATATACAAATGTACAAATTTTATCCAAATGCTCTAGAGCAGCCAATGTGGCAACCAGCATAACATACTCTGCTGCTCACTAGCAGGCTTTCAGGATCAGATCTGAACTTTTTTTTTTTAATGTTTAAATATATTTGATGCCTACATACGGGCCTAGGCAAAGCACTGGGGTACCAGTGCCTTCCCAGCTGAAGCTGTTGGTTAGCATCTGGCTCCCACCTGCCCACTTAGCATAATTACTAAACATCAAATGCTGTTTTGCTCATCTCCAGACTTCAAAGGCTCAAAGGATAGTCCTTGTGCTCCTCTAAGAGCCTGCCATGTTCGTCATTGGTGCTGTCTGACTTGGGGGTTCCTTGAAAACCTTCTCCTACAGCCCTGTGTGTCTGTCCTACTTCCTGTGTAGTGCACGAGGGTGAAGGGGAGCTCAGAGACCAAACAGCTCTTCCCCATGGGCACATTACACACTATGAAGCTTGGGGGCATTTTTTCCTGTTATATTTTCATTAAGAGGGAAAAAAAGGCACCCTCTTTGTAGCTAAGAGGAGCAGAGTGCTTTAAGTGGTGTCTGTCCCACTTTCTTACCTGGGTGATTTGCTGTGAGTGAAGATCTTGAGCCTTCCCTCCTGTTGGAATAAGGGACTAAGATCTCCATCCTTCTAGCTGATGTAGCTTCAACCCTAAGCTGCTGAAGTTTGTTGGAGGGCTGCCTGGGACACTCAGGCTCATCAATCTCCATCTCCAGTTTCTTGTGGCATGGAGCTGCTCTCACTTGCAGCTTCCACTGTGTTTTCACCAAGTGCAATGGCATTGTCCTTCCTCTACCTCACAGGGTTTGGGGAACACCTCTCTCTCTCTCTCTCTCTCTATATATATATGCGGTCAGAGTTAAAAACACAGTTTCATATTTATAACCGTTCCCCTTCAAATTGTATTTGCTGACATCTCAGCCCTCCTCAGCATGGGATTTTTGAGCTTGAGCTACTGCTGCTCTTTCCTGGGCAGCATGCAAGCCATGCAGCAGTGGGCATGCTTAGGCACACCTCCTGCCTGCCTGAGAATGAAAATAAACCCCAACAGTCCGACTCTCAGAAATTAGACCCAGACTGTGAAATATGTGCATAGTAAACATGTTTCAGAGAACAAAAGCTGCAGGTAAATCAATCTGGGTAATCATTTTTTTGTGTTCTTTGTGGATCAGCTTGAGATACGTGCTTGCTTTGTTATAGAGGTGTTCCTCTTTTCTTATTTTGATTGCTTTCCTTTAACTCATGGTGATTTAGAGAGGTTACAGAGAAGTTTTGTAATGAAAAATGTGTAATCCTCCAAAAAATTCAAAAGCAAACTTTTCGAAAAGTGTCATACTTAGTTTTCCTGTATGGATTAATGTGTCAGACAAATGATAAATATCAACAGTTTTTTTTTCAGAGCAAAAAATACTTTAGATAAAGGGCAGAAAGAAAGGAAATATATGTCGGGTACATTAGGATATGAGTGAGTTAAGAGTCTCTGATAGCGGTTACTCTGCTAGTCCAAATAATGACTAATTACTATGGCAATCCTTATGTTCTGTGCCATACGGACCTCACCATTCCTACTTAAAAACACTAATGGCAAATATACATTGCAAACAGATGCCATGTGCACATATCGTTTGAAAAGGCTTTTTGGAAAACAAGATTGCTGGTCTTTGGATAGAAACAGAGCAGTTGCGCTGCAGGATGGCAGAACACCAGTGATTCCTGTCCCACAAGAGAGTCCCCATCTGTGCCACCACTGCAAGAGGATCGAGGATACGGAGTAAGAGAGAAAAGCCTGGCTCAGGTTTGAACACGAATCACCCTCTCCAGGTACAGCAGGACACCTTGGTTTTAAAATATCAAGCACGCCGTGGTCTTAAAGTACTGAGAATGAACAGGCTGAGCTGCTCCCAGTTAGCTTCCAGTTGCTGGTGGTCCTCAGTTGCTAGAGAATAGCTTTGAAACCCAGACTGCTAGATAGTTTGTGGGTCCCTATCCGTGGGACTGTCTGGAGGAGCAAGGTTGTAGCTGTTTCTACCCCCAGAAATGCATTTTCTTCTGCTTGTTTTGAGCTCATTTCTGCTTAGCACAGCCCTCTTGCTGATGGGTAGACAATGGGAGTCCCTGCCAGCTCAGGTCACCTTATGGTAGCTCTGAAATGAAAAATGAAAATTACAGATTTGTAACGGAGGAGCTAGAGCAGCTGCACTGTGGATGAGGAGCAGGGGAAGAGGACTGCACATCGACGCAACTGCCACCCTCCTATAGCCCTGGGGTGGACAGGTGCTCCATGGAGCCATCCCAGTAATCCCACACCTCTGTAATCCCAGCGGAGGCTCAGTGTAAAACTTTGACTTCAGTAATGAATCACTTTAGGAATTAAAATAGGCCTGCAGAAAACAGGTATCTTTGGAACTGCGAAAGACCAGTAATTGGAAAATGTGTAGTTCTGGCAAACATGGGGCACTTGTACTTGCCAGAACTCCTTGATGTAAAAGAAAGAAAAAAAGAAAAGATAAAAACCAAAAAGAAGAAGAAGAAAAAAAAAAAGAGAG
>WTSP01024671.1:90577-149319 GCA_025331215.1 Actenoides lindsayi | reverse complement strand
AAAACAAAAAGAACAAGAAGCAAAAAAAAAAGGGAGCCGGGGGGCGGGAAAGAAAAAAAAAAAGGAGGAAAAGAAAGGGGGAAAAAAAAGTAGGAAAAGAAAAGAAAAATACTTTGACTTGCAAATGATTTCAGTGGCTCTTATCACTGTATTCTGGGTTAACCATCACCAAAACTGATGTAAAATGAGGTTTCTTTAGACCTGATCTTGAGACCAGGGGTTTTGGTCCACAGAATCTGCGTACATGTTCAACCTACTGATTAAGTGCCAGCGTGTGCAGCCTCTCCCAGCACACAGCTCAGCCGTGCTCCTGGCAGCACCGGTTGGTACTGGGAGCTGGAGAGGCTGCAGGCACAGCTGCTGCCAGGCAAAGTCAAGGGACACATTAATGTCAGCTCGGCAGCGGTGGCCAGTGGCACGGCTCTGCCACTTGACACAGCATAAGACAAACATGTCGGAAGAGAATTGATACGTTTGAAAATCGATCTGGGAGCAGAAGTTGCTCTCTGATATTGCTGCCATTTTCCTGTGTTGGGGTTTTAGAGGAGTTAAGATATTCTCTTTTGTGGCCGTCCAGTTCTGGACAAAAATCTTAAGAATACGAAAGTTTGCATCTCACAAAGAGCAGTGAAAATTACTTCTAATATGCCCTGCCTACAAGTGGTTGTTACAACCACTGCAGTGTCAAGGCCTGTGTAACCAGTGACTCCATGGCAATGCCTGAAGCATCATAAGAGCTTAGTTAATGAAGCATGGCCAAGAACTCACCAACTTTAATGGAGTTAACAGGTTAGGGGAAAATGTGTTTGTTTTTTTCTCCTTGTGAAATGTGAAGTTGCCGAGGTATTGGAAGAGAAAGGCCTACTGTGACCTGATGGTTGTTCAAAGTGGTATCTTTAAGGCATGTAAATATTTTAAAATCTGATCTTAGATTTTCTCCAGCTACTTGCCCCTCCTGTCCTGCACATTAACCCTACAATTTTATTGCTTTCTAGTGCTGTACTGTGGGGCCCTTCAGAATCATGCTTACGCTACACATTCCTCCAGACAGTCTTTCACACTTCATAAGGCTCTGAACTATCATTAATTAGGAGGCATTTCTTTCTGAAAGTCCCCTAGATCTCTCTGATGGCGCATGAAGAGATAGATATATCCTCACCAAATGAATGGTTTCTCCCTGTTGGTCATTGTCACCGTGGGACAGTGAAATCTGTCCTGGTGTCACTGAACGCGGGCACATTGAGCAAGCTTATAGAAAATGTTTGTGTATCCAAAGGCAAAGAGGTGTTTGGTTTACTGCATGAGTTTTTGTAATACCTGTGCTCAGTCAAGGTCTACCCATACCACTCCCAGCTGCAATAATCTCTCCAATTATTTTATTTTTTTTTCCCATCAAATCACATTATTTGTGTTTCAAGTCGTGCCTTTGATAAGTGGTCCAGCAGTAAATATGACATGCCATTTTCAATGCATTCAGTGTTGAGTCTGCATTCCTTTTTAAATTTTTTTTTTTAGTCTAGTTTAACTTACAGGTGAAAATTCTGGATAATTTACACTATTAACAATATTTTTAACACTTCTCTGTATGGGGGGAAAAGGACCTGGTTTCACCACTTTCTGCATAGGTTAAAGTCCAGTGTAAAAACCTCAGCTTTCTTTCTGCAAACCTTGAAGACATTTGTCTATGTTATGTGTATTCAGGTACTTAGGAATCTTTTCTATCTCTCCCCTGGGACATTACAGGACATTTTCCATGTATATCTTAGTGGGATTGTTCAGCACCGTATCCATTCCATCTACCTCCAACTTCACCTGAAGGGCAAAATCCTTAAGATCTTGACACAATACTGATAAATACATGGAATTATTAAAGTTGCCATCTCAGCAGAATAGGATTGCTGCCGCCTTTGTTCTCAGGGGAATACATATTTCACCCAGTAGCAAGACACCC
Organism: Actenoides lindsayi; assembly: GCA_025331215.1. Taxonomy (NCBI): domain Eukaryota; kingdom Metazoa; phylum Chordata; class Aves; order Coraciiformes; family Alcedinidae; genus Actenoides; species Actenoides lindsayi. The sequence goes on along the minus strand of WTSP01024671.1, from coordinate 147,368 downwards.
AACTGCTGCTACAATCAAAACTCTCTGAAATGCCTTTAAGCTAATCATCTTTGAACATAAGCCTTTGTTGTTAAATCAGGGACCTTCTAGATGCAAGGCACAGAAACCTTTTTTGTTTTTTCTCCACCTTGCACAAAACAGCTTTAAGCCTGTCACCGCTGACAGTAAGGTTCAGTGATCTGTCAACATTCACCCCTGATAAAGACAGTGAGAGAAATCCGTGGCTCTGGAGAGTTCAGTAGAGACCAAACAGTGTGTTTGCAAAAGAGCATTTTTATATGTTTTCTTGTGACAGCACTAGTTTAACAGAAAATAGTTGGAGTGTGCCAAAAAAAAAAAAAAAAAAGGGGGTAAAAGAGAAAGAAAAGAGAGAAAAAAAAAAAAAGAAGGAAAAAAGACAGAAGTAGTAAGTTAGGCTAGCATGACATGATGGATCTGGGCTATGACAAACAGAATTGGAAAAAAACTTCCCTGGGGACCAACTATACCAGGTTTGCTGAATTGTATTTCTTGGTTTCTTACTGTGCAACAGTGCTTTTTAGTGTTAGATTGACTAGGCTTCAGAATATTTTTAAAATTGTACAAATCAAAATCCATGTAGCTTAAAAATGAAAGATGTAAAAGGTTTAGGAGTTTGATGTATTGAAAGGCATTCTGTATTCCCTCATGTGAGTATTAAATGTACACTTTGTCTGTTTGATGAATTTTAAATCTTTGTGGATTGCAACATGCACCGCAGCAGTTTAGAGGGTATCAACCTTGGCTGAAGGAAAGCGTAAAGGATGTGCAGTGGTCAGGCTTCAAACGATGCTATTCTTCACTTCTTCTGATTTTCTGAGGTGCTACAATACAAACCTAATCCAATTTATAGACAGCTAAGGAAGCCCAGTTGGGGAAAAATCTTGAAGAATTCCTCTTGGATCCAGGTAACCCCGATGACATTAAATGCAGGGAGATTTCATCTTGTTTAATTTCAGTGTAATATGAAAAAAAAAACCCGAGGAAATATTTATGAAGGAAGGACAGGCAAAAGGGATCAGAATATTTTAGAATAATAAATGCCTTTATTCAAACCTACTGTCATGTCGAACAAAGGTCTCATTTGGTGACAAGCAATGTGAAGACAAAAGGCTTTAGGGGCTTGAAAAATAACATTAGATGACATTCAGCTCAGAAACTCTTGGTTTTTAGGTACTGCTGGCATAGCAGACCAGCAATGCAAGGTATGTTTTACTGGGTGCTGTTATCTCTCCTAATTTAATTCTGCCTACCAGGAACTGAAATCACCCTCTGCCACAGCAGCATTTTCCACGACAAACTTAGTGCTCATGAGCACAAAACCCTAAGACAGGAAGTGATAGGTTATGAAGTCTAAACATAACATAGTATCTGTGCTTTAATGGGGTTGGTTTTGCATGTGTGTTTCATATGTATGTCAAGTGCAACCCAAAATCTCTTGTGGTTAGGGCCAGCTGGATTGGTAGGAGTCCAGGGTGAGGGTGCAGGAGGGTAGAACAGCCCAAGCCTTTCTGTGAATCTGGTTTTGTTCAAATCAAAACAAATTGGTTCCTCTTGAAAGGCTCTCTTTCCTATCTGCTTTAATATTGAAATGTTCACCATAACTCAAGCTTCTGATACCAAATTTTGAGTTCTTTGGGAATCTTGAGAAAGCGAGACTCATGATTGACCTCTCAGACAGAAATCTTGTAATCCCATGGAAACCTAATGGTAGGTCCAGGGCTGAGCCTGGACAGACATCAAGGGGTGATGAATGTATACAGGACTCTTACTATTCAGATCTCACTATGAACGTTAACTGACTAATCTTCACAGCAATTTCCTGGTTAAAAAAAAAAAGGCTTCACTACATTTGTTTGGAGTTGGGGAAACCAGAGATGTAAATACCAACAGGAATCCCAGAAGTTATTAAACATCCCAACGAGTTACTGTTTCTAGCTCCGAGGCCTCGCAGCCACTACAAGATACGGGAATTGTGTCTGCAGCTGAAGTTTCCTGGCCCAGGGGCTGCTTTAGTTCAATGACTAATAAGGTATTAAAAAAAAAATTTCAAAAAATAGGGATGTAAAATAAAAATAGGGATGTAAAAAGCCTTCTCCTTTCCGCGACCTTCCAGCTTGTATCCTCAAAGGTCACCTGTGAGATGATAAGGAAATTCTGGACTCGGTGAGGGGGCTAGTGGTGGTGTTGCCAATTGCTTTGACTCGCATTATCAGGCATGGTGCTGCCAATCACTCTGCTGATGCCTGTCAGGTTTCCGCTGCTGCCAAGCAGAATGTAAAATTGACAGGGAATATTACAGAGCTCGTCAAATGCTGTGAGATACCTCTGCCTTGGGGAGAGCAGGCACCTGTGGTTCCAGACAAGGAGAAGGGCTCGGGAACACTTTGTTACTCCCTTTACATTTTTTTTTTTTACTTTAATTTTTTTTTTGTGACTTATTAATTTTAGAAATGAAGTGCACGGTTCACCCATATTGAGATTCTGATTATGAAACTGGTATTTCCACAGATTGAGCTAACATCCAGTGTTCTTTTCAATGCATGGCTTATGCAGACATGCGAAATAAAAGCGGAATGGGGTTAAATTTTTGACGGTGGAAACAATGCTCATTAATTCTGTGGTCTAAACTTTTGAGGGGTTGATCTGTATCTTTTTATAATATGTACCGTGGTCAGTTCCAAAAATCTGTCTACATGTTGCTTTCCTATTTGACATGGTTTCTCCTATTTCAGGAAGTTCTCTTCCACCTTTTGCTGCAAACTTCAGTCTTTCTGCACAAACCCGAGTTTTATATTTGTACAGCCATCTACTGAGCGGTTCATTAATCATCTGTAAAGTGTAGGGTTTCACAAATGTAATACACACAAAAACTACAGCCAGCTGGACTTCTGGATTTCTAACAGGACAACGACATGCCAAAAATACTTCGCCGTTACAGCCTGACACTACGTTTTCTGTAGAACAGAGAAGACTCATGAATGCATTCGAGAGAAATCAATAGCTTGTGCAGCTATAGAGAATTATTTAATTAAATCTGGACGCTTTCTAGGAAGCCATAAAAATGAGGTTAATATGTCAGACTAATAAATTCTATATAATTAAGCTCCCCGAATGTAGAAATTTCAGAATACGATGCTAAACATATCATAGTAGGGACATCAATTTATTTAATCTTAACGTTGTTGCATTGTCCTCATGAACTTCCATTGGTGTCACAATAAGATTATTACGACAGCACCGTTAAGCCCCATTCAAATAAATGGGGAATTAATGTCATGATGGAAACAGCTGCAGCTAAGAGCTGCTGTCTATGATCAGTAGTTTTTGTTTCAAAAATTCAGATATTTTGCTATTAAAATAATTGTATTTTCTCTTTAGACATGCATATAGTGCAATGAAGGAACCTGGGTTTTCAAGGTGCACCAAAAACCAGCACAGCAAAACGTAAAATGTGCGGCTACGTAATTTATTCCACAAAACCTTGATCATTCCAGCTCGATGTGTAATACTTTCCTGCTGTGTATAAAGCCTTGATTGAACAGAAATATTGCTGGATTTTAGGACTGTCAGTTGATAACTTGTATGTTGTCAGGAATCTCTACTTAGTCTATTGTCCACCTTCTTCTTTCCCAGAGGATAAGTGAAAGACTTTCCACTAATCACAGCAGCTGTAGTGAGAGTAAGGTGGAGATCATACCAATGACAAGTAGAAGTGAATTTAATGACTTAGAAGACAGAGTACTCTGAGCTTCTCCTTTGATACCTGTCCACTCTTGTTCCCCTTCCATATTTAGTTACCTGCACAGCACCTCTCCATCTGCCTTTCCACTTGCTGCTGTTCCTCTTTGAGAGCACTTCCACTAAGAGCACTCATTACTTTTCCTGAATCCTAATAGATTCTATAATAAGTTTAGGATTTGAAATTCTTTCAACGGGTTTTCTCTTGTGTATTAACTGTCGGGATCTCTGCAGATCTGTAAGGGAACATGTTTAGATTTAGGGATCTATATTTCACGTATATGCAATACCAAAAAGGAAGCTGAGAGTTCTTTATGTAAAGATGCATGTCTGAAACATATCTCTCCATACCTAAAAGATAATTCTCCATGCTTTCCAGGGTGGATTTAGATTAGCGTGCATGTTTCAGCACCAAAGTAAAGGCCTAAACCTATTTCATATTTGAAGTTTTCCTGGCTGGGGGTGTTGCAGAGTGGTTGTTTTGAAATCCATGTTGGTTTATACTTCGTTCTGTAAGTAACTATTGAAGTGCGATCCCAACCTTATGTGTTTTTAGTGGCATTTAAGCAGAATGGTTATTTCTCTTCATGATGAAGATTTCAACTTCGAAACTGAATAGATGGAAATACTCTCTGTGGAAAGGTTAGAATTCTGCCCTAAAGGATTCAGACATTGTAATACCACAGCAAAGGGGCAATACATAGTTTCATGGTAAAACCCATTTTCTCCCTGTGCAAGTGGTACGCCTGGTCACTCATCACCTGTACGTATCCTTTCTCACATGGTCCAACCTGCTACAGTATTTCTGCCTTCTGCACTTCATATAGTTCAGATTGCTGAAACTTGGGAGGTCAGTTCATTCCCTCCTGCTGTTTCCTTTGGGCACGGTAATGGCCGCTGTGCTCCTGGGAGAAAACCAGTAACGTGAGACTGTATCCCCGGGGCCTTTGGGAACAGCAGCTCTTCTGTGCAAATGGAAAGTAAGCACCTGTTGTAAACAAATTAAATAGTGCTTTTAAAAATACAAATATTATTATCTGCCAAAATCGTGCCAATCAAAGGGAAGCAGTTGGTGGCAGAAAGTACAATACAAGATATGGTCTAAATAGGTATAGTGTGCATCTCTCGTGTAAAACCTTCTTTGATGAAAAGGCAGTTTGTTCGGGATACCTAGATTGAATTTCTTGTAAGGCAGCTGCTTTAGAGGATATAAGATATTTCTCTCAGCCACCTGTTTCCTTTTATTGTGTTAGCATTTGAGTTTGTTGGGCCAGCCCATGCGAAGAGATAAGGCAGAGTTGCTGTATTTTGTTTACAAGGGCATACTTGTTCGTGCTTTTAAATATTAGTTAGTGGAAGGACTTCAGTGGGGTAACCCCATGTGAATTGGACAGAGCAGCTGCTTTTATTATGAACCTCAGTTACTTGTGGTTTTGTGTCTTGGCACACCGCTTTGTCTTTTTTTTACTTGCCCTGACGTAAGAAAAGAGTTAAATTAATTTTATCTTTTCAAACAGCTGCAGAACCGAAAAGAAGGAGGGGAAAAAAAAAATAAATCTAGACTTTACAATAGAGAAGTATTCAGCAGTGGTCTTCAAACCAGCACCGTGTCTTATCATTGCTTATGGCTTTTGTGGTTCTTTACACCCAAATAGTCTATTTCTCCTCTGATTTGATACCTTTTTCCTCTCGGGCTGCCTTGGTGAATCCTCCTTTAAGGTGTATCCTAGGAGCAAAACAGCTGCTCAGCACGGAGCGATGGTGTCAGCCTGTTGGTAGTTTTGACAAAAGAGCTCCAAATCTTGCAGGAATACTTGTGTAGCTGCAAATAGAAATTATTTTATATTTTGATAGCTTAAAGCATGCTTGGCAATGTCGAGTAACAGCCCCAGATTATGAGACAGATAAGCAGTTAAACCGTATTTCCTTCTCTGTAGGAATACTAAGACACGTTAGTGGTGTTCTAAGGCAAGAGAACTGCTGAGTCCTGCCATGAACATCTCAAATTCAGTATACAGAAAGGAGGTCAAATGTTAAATGTTCGCTTAAGCGTCGTTTATGTTAATTCACCAAAACCAAAACCCCTTTGACAATTGGGCACTTAAAACCATCAACGTTGCAGTGTAATTACAGTTAGTTTTATAAGGATACCTGATCTCTGCCTGTTGACACCTTCTGACTGAATCTGCATTCGTTATCTTTAAAAAAAAGATTCCCCCTCCATATATACAAACAAACAAATCATTGTTTTTTCCAAACTTTTTTTAATGTTTTAAAAAACCCGAAGCACTTCACTCTACTGCTGATCAGTCTTGATAAAATCATGCAAACACAGCCAGTTTGATGCTGTTTTTTTGTTTACGGTATTGCTGTGTTGTTTTGGTTAACAGAATGAAAAACAGCACAGTTAGACTAGGAGTAAAAATGTTTTATTCTTAGTTTGTTTCATCAATAAAAGCTGACATTTTTGCAAGAAAGATGTTATACTATTGGAATTAACTCTTAGTCAATTGTAAATAATTGTATTATATTGGTATGTTATCATGAAGATTAGAAATCATTTCCTACAGAATCGTGTTCTTGCTTTCTCAGCACTGTTTCAATTGAAAGGAATTTGAATGAAGTGCATCTCATTACTAACATAAAGTAGATGGAGCTTGAATAATTTTTATGTTTATTTTCCATAGATAGCTATTACATTTCTTATCCTATCCATCCAAATTTTATAAAATAAATTGTTTTAATCCATTTTTTGGAGAGAAGCAATGAATTTGTTTTTGCAGAAGTAATACATCTGAATATATTGTAATATGCATAAAAATCTGTTAACACAGTTATTTATACAAAAAGTGTAGCTGCCTTACCTTTGATTTAATTTACATACTTTATTTGCCTTCTGACAAGTTCTTCCCTTGCCTTTTTTTATTTATGTGCCAAAAATATGTCTTTTCAGATAAGTCAACTAAAACTTTAATGTATTGTATATTTTAAAACTACATAAAATGTTTTATGCATTCGCTGGTTTTTTCCCACAAGCATTTGTTAAAGGTGATGCTATATCAAGATTAGACATGTTTTACCACTGATAACAGCATAATGACATTGTATTTCTTAAATATTATGAGCAAATAGATGTGTTCTATTTTAAAGCCTACGCTGACATTTAGGTTGAATTATCAAGCATTAAAAAAAAACAAAAAAAAAAAAGGAAAAAAAAAAACCCTCGAAGGTTAAAACTTTGGCAGCCTTCATTTTTTAAGTATAAGAATTCAGGCCCACACCCTGAGAAAGAATTTGATGCATTTACTTTAAGTATGTGAAAGATGTGAGCAACATAATTATTTTTCCATTCAAATGTGGAAAACAATAAAAGTTTCCCATATGTAGTTCATAGGCTGTAACTCACATCACTCAGCACTAAAGCAATAAGCAATAGAGTGTTGATACAAAGAGCTCCAACTCTGGAAATATCAGCTTAACCCTTGCTGGGCTTCCTCTGCACTTTGCTACTGTAAACATGCTTTGAATTTACATAAGCCACCATTCATATTCTTGTGAGTTCATAATATAAATAATGCAGAAAATCTCATTCACTTCCCTAAATTATGCTAGTCATTACAGATGATTCATGTAAGTATTAATCTCTTGGATGTGGCAGAAAACGAGGGAGGAGAAACTACCTATCATATCATTTGCAGTTAAGAACCTGCTGCATCTCTCCAAGCCTTGCTTGAAATGCTTGCGGTAATTGGGTGTGCATCTTTTCACTCTCCTGTAATCCAAGAGGCAATATGGCTTTCTCTGTGATTTCCTCGCACTAGAAAATAAAATTTGGGGAAATATGTTGAAGTGCCACCATGCCCGGGGCCGGGATGGTGTCCTGTTTCATCACGGTAGCATGTGAGCTTGAGGGAAAGATCTACAAATCTCTTTATTTGTTGTAGCAGGGTTGCGTGATGAGGGGATAGACTGGGCAAGCAAATGCTTATATATTTGTCTCCTAAGAAAATTTTAGTGTAAACTGATTTATGTCTCTGAAGGCCAGGCCTGAAAGCACTGGCTGCCTCTTACCTTGGAAAATCTTGGCACAAAAGAGACTCGAATGCTGTCAGAATTAGCTTTGTGACTCTAATTTTGGTGAGAAATACACCAAGATACAGGTGAAACTTCTTTATCGTGAGAGTGGTGGAGCCCTGGACCAGACTGCCCAGAGAGGTTATGGACTCTCCTTCTCTGGAGACTTTCCAAATTTGCCTGGATGTGATTGTGGGCAACCTGTTCTGGGTGAACCTGTTTTGGCAGGGGTGTTGGACTCGGTGGTCTCTAGAGGTCCATTCTAACCCCTTCTAGGTACCATTCTGTGACAGGTTTCTATACACTTTCACATCTTGGGCATTCTGCTTCACAGGCACGATCTTCCTCTGAGCTTCAGCACCTTTTCACCTTGCAGGGGAAAAAAAAAATGGCTAAAGGTCAATTATCAAATCCAAACATCTGAAAATGGTATAGATACAGGTTGGAGCTGTGCCCTTGCCGTTCATACCTGTGAGCAAACTCGCACGTGATGTTCTCCAGGGTAGGCCAACTGGTGACCAATAGAAGAAATTAGCTGTTGAAACCGCGGATGTAATTTGTAGTTTGATGATGCTTTCATCTCTTTGCATTCTTAGGGGGTTGGTGTGTACTTAGTGCTCTGTCTTGAGTAAAAGCAGTCAAGTTCTGCTGCACCATGGCCGGGCTCCAAAGGGCACAGGGTACAGGGTAAGAGAAGGAGCAAGGCACAGCAGGGAGCAAACACATAATTGGGCATTTCTCTGCAAAGCTCAGAAAAGTAGAGAAAGACTCGCACTAGAAAATATATTGCAGTCATTAGTCACATATATTGGGAGTTGGACATTTATACCTGGTGTTCATTAATAGTTGATGGATCTATATAATATATTGCTGGATAATTATATTTAAAATTCTTTAAAATATTATCTTCTTTTTTTGTTTTGTTTTTTTGAAAGACGGTGGTGCCATAAAAACCTTGGTTTTGCTAAGAGCAAATGTAAACTATACACTGTGCAAAATCCATCTTAAAATCCATCTTTAAACCCACTTCTTGTGCAGTGGTTTTGCAATGCTGACCATCCTGCTCTCCCTTAGCTCAGGACTCTGACAGCTGCTAGTTAGAAGATGAAAAACATGAAGGTGGGGTTTATTATAAAAAGACATGTAATTCATACTGCTATAAATGCCATTGTGAAGAATCAGACATGGAAGATAGGTAGTTTCTGGATTATTATTTTTTTTTGTGCCATTGCTTACAAAAAATACTCTTAAAATGCTCATTAACACAAAAGATCTTCAGGAATGGCTTCATCATAGGAACTGTGCTACTGTACAGATAGGACAGAGCTTTTCAGGTAGATACCAGTATTATGTTTAAAATATCTTGACTACTGGAAGGCATGGTGTCTCTGATTTCAAATCTACATAAGGACACTGTGTTTTTTTATTTAAGCCAACTCATAATTACTTGGGTTTTTTTCATTTTCTTCTGACACTGTTCAGATTTGGTTTTGAAAGCCCTGAAGTTTATTTGTAAGAGCTTTTAGCTTAATTTTATGGTTTATATGGTATTCTTCACTACGAAGTTTTAAAAGATACAAAAGAAAAAACCTTGCTCAAATGTAGAAGTTATTTTTGCAGTAACGTATGTCATGATTTTTAAACATTCAGGCCTTTAAACTTTTTTTTTTTATAGTGTATGTTCTTGCCAATCCCAGCACAGTTCTACAAAGTAAAATATTTGGCAGTGAATTCATATTAACAGATGGAACAAGAAATTAACACGTTTTTGCTTCGCTAATTCACAGTTCTTTTAATACGCTAATTCTAAATCACCTGTTCTGACTTTGACAGGCTACAGACACCTGTTTGGGGTAATATTCCACAGCTAATTATTACATGAGAAACTCAGTTTCCAACAAAAGGGTTTCTGTGTGAAATTGTCATAGTTAACAAATTAGTAATACCAACTTCATACAAAAATAGCTTGCAGTTTTAATTTACATGTACTTAACCTCGCCTGAAGAACTAGAAGCTGTGGGATTGCATGGGGGGCAGCCTCCCCCCTCCCCAGCACACTGGTGAGCTGGTGCCTCCATCCATGACCCACCAAAGCTGAAAAGTTCCCAGTGAAAATCCTGGTCCTCGTAGCCGAGCCAGTGGTACCAGACTGTGAGGAGCACAGTGCTGCTCACCAAAAACCAAAAGAAGAGGACAGGAAGTTTCTTCAAAGAAGAAAGCTTGGAGTAATTTCCAGCTCACTGGGGTTGGAGTAGTTTAAAGTCAGAGTAAGGAAATAAAGAATCTTTTTTTGTTTTTGAAATAATAGCCTAGCTGCAACATAAAGACGTGCTGTTACACGTCAAGTTTTTGCTGTTTACCTCTATAAATCAGATATAGAAGCTTAGAACTGAGCTGCATTGTAGGACGTAATGTTTAAATATTGCCCCCAAAGCTGGCAGTGGATAATTTAATCCTATACCATTGAATGTGTGAGGGTTTTTTTTTTTAATGTATCTGTGCCTGTTAGGAAATAAAAAAAATACATGTTTTGTGGTTGCCTTTTTAGAAGTTTATTACACTTCTGTCATAATGAGTCATCATGTTCGTATGGGAAAGGGGGGAAGGGAGGAGAGGAGAAGCTGTTCCATCTCCCGACTCTTCTCCTTCTCTCTTTCCGTCTCGACATAAAAGGGACGATCCAGCCCTCATCCTCTGTCCCAGCTGTGCACCAGCGTGGAGGCCGAGTAGAGTCTGTAGCAGTAACGACTTCATGATAATGGTAGAAAAACTAAATCTGACATGGGAATGAGGGGATAGCAGTGGTGCTCAGCTGAGAAGAAGCGTTCAGTGTGTGAGAGAAGAGGTAGAGATAGGCTGGACACAGGCCTGTCTTACCACAAACTCCCCAGTCTGCACTGGTAATACCATGAACTCTTTATACTCTTTCTTATCATCCTTAAGTCTTAAACCACAAAATTAATCTGAAATCCTTTGCTCATCTTACTTCAAACCTTCCTTAATTCAACTCTTTAATTGTTTTATCAGGAGCTTATGGATGGCAATGATGTTTTATTGCTCAACTGTAAGATACAAATGTCTCGGTGAATCTCTTTCCTTTGTTCTCTCTGCTTTTGAGTTTTCCTTCCTTTTTTTTTCCCCTATCTTTCCCCACTTTTACATCTACTTTTATCTAACGTTCAACTATTTCATCAATCTATTGCAAACTATGATACAAATCACGCCGCCTTAAAAATACCATCATTAGGATAAGCCCAATGAAAATAATAGAGTTCATAGGGAAAATGAAAAATTGATCATTGTTAGTTGTCTTTGCTCAGGTGTGCTTCCTTCAGGGATTGCAGGCAGCAAGAGTTTCTAGTGAACCTGCTGGACTCAGATACACGGGCTACTCATCACCATTCTTGAGCACCCGGATACTTTGGAGCAACAATGTATTTTTTCTGCTGGAGTTGTCTTTACTTTTCCTGTTCCCTGAAGAAAAGAAGTAGAATCTATCCCAAAATTGTTTTGTGTTTCTGCCCATACCTGCTTTATAGCTTTTACCAGGAATATAAATATACGTGGTGATGGGTAAATGAGGGAATGTTCAACAATCCTGGAGAGACACGGTACGGTTTTACCATTTATTCCAATGAGATTTTGCAGGTACTTAGAATAAAGAGAATGTAAGTGGTCCACAATGACTCCGTCTGCTGAATCAAATTAAGTTCATTTACTCTTACTGCATTAGTTCTTGTTCTTCAGAAAATTGATTAAAATAAAGCTGTCTGCAACTTGGTGTGAGCACAGACTCTGTGATCATGTAGCTCCTCAAATTAGAGATAGTAATTTTATATTTAAATAGGTTTATAGGTATAATTTTCGGTACAAATGCTGTATAGTGTCTCAAACTTCTTGTAGTGATAGCTATAGGAGTATACCAACCCTTTGAAGTATGGGAAATGTAAAGTGTCAGACTCAGTGCTGTTTACTGTTTGTATGGTTTTAAAGAAAAGGAAAAAACCAAAAAAGATATCCCTTTGTAGTAATCTCCCACAGCTCGTCAGACAGTGGAGGGAGAATATTTATCAAGCAATTTCCTTTCTGCAGGACAAAAATGACTCTAAATCCTGTATCACTTCTGTGAACTAAGACACCTCACTAATTGTAAAGTGGAGTATATGATAGTCCTTCCTACCACCAAAACTTCACTTCGGGTGTGCAGAAGATGGATATGGTTAGGGCTGGCACCTGCACTGGGGGGGAGGGAGCTTTTCTTTTTTTGACTGCATTTGCACGAATAGTATTTTATTGCTAATGTCTGTGTCCTTAAATGACTCTTACTTAGTGTATGACAGTAGTTTTCAGTTGTAGTTTCTGCATGCTGCTTTGTAAGACTTTGTTATTGCTTTAATCAGTTTCATTACACCTCGGTGTCTAGATCCTCTCCTTGTCAAAATATCATAGTAAGGCATTAACCATGGAATGATGATCTGAATCTTAAGGCAGTAGGATCTGGCATTGATGCCGAGGGATTTCTGCTCTTCCACTCGTGTACTCGCACGTTCCTGTCTTTTTCTTTTGGTTAGTTATGCCTGACCTACGCAGAACTCTGCCTAGTTAAAGCCATGTAAAAGCATTTGCCTCTTCAGTTTACAATGGATTTCTCAAGAATCACAATCAGTCCATTTTGTCTGTTCGTGCTTATCTGACCCTGGGAAGTGACAGGACACGCAGGAGGGAAAAATAGTACCAATGAACAGCACCATGTGAGCGATGCCTTTGCGCGCCGTGGCTGGGAAAGAGCTACCAAGTTGGTTGTTATGCACGGTGATTGATCCCCCTCTCCTTCGACGGTTCCGTGATAGATAAGGGAAATAGTCAAGGCTGGAAGAAGCTATTTTGTGCTCCTATTAACTGGAGGATTTTCAGCAGATGTCTTAATAGTTGGAAATCAGCAATAGTATGTGGATTTATTTATATGCCATCTGAACCATTTGACTTGCCAGATGCATGTTGTTTAATAGCCTTTTGTATATCGTTTTCGGAAGATAGTTCAGTAAGATTTTCTTTCATTGTGTGAAATAACCCATTTTGTGGATAGCGTTTCCAATTGTTAGAATGTGTGTTGAAGAGACTAATCGGGTGCAGTCGTTGCAGAGAAAAGAGAATATGCAAAATGCTAGCCCATGCTTTGGGAGGCACAATAGAAACTTGTGATGAAGTCATCTTTTTATATCTTTTTTGAACATCACACGTTTTTCTGCTTTTCGGATGTCTTTTTGTTGGCACTGATCTTTTGTTTAGGTGCTTAAAAGCCACTTTACTGCTTCAGTGTTTAGATTATTTCAGTCATTCCTATCTTGTTACTGTCAACGTTATCATACGCTAATATGGTTTAAATTATTTGCAGACGTTTCAGTCCTCTACCTTAATGTGAAGATAGTTTCAGCTTTCTGTTGTTCTTGTATTAAAGCGTATCTGAAAAGATAAATGAAATCTTAGTTCTTACGCTGAGTCATATCATATGGTTCCTGCCAATCACTGCACGGTTCGATGGATGTGAAATACAAGTACGTGTTGATTAATCACTAAGAACAAGTGTGTTTTGTTGGTTTTTACTTCGATTATCCCCAAGTACATCAATGACAGGCATAAATACCTCTGGTCATTTGGCTATGTGTGTGTTTAAAATAGACTATTGCTGTGTTTACTGTACGACATGAACGGTGATTCATTCAAAATTATTCACTGATTTCGGTGGCAATTGCTATCATGATCTATTAGATTCTGGGAATGAGTTCTTTGTATAACAGAGAAAGTGAACAGCGAGGAAAAAAGCCTGAAAGTTGCCAGATTAGGCTGATAGTAAGATTTTATAAAATCTAATTTGTTGGTCAGTTAACACCAAATACTATGACATGACTATTTTTATGCACCAAGGTATTCATCAGAGTCCAAGGAAAAAGAGCGGTCAAAAAAAGATCAAGAAGCACATCCAGGTTTTTGGAAAAGCTGCTATAGAGGTAGATGTAAACTACATTTGAAAAAAAAAAATAAAAATCAAACTGAAGGTGCCCCATTTCTCCAGTCATCAGAGAAAACTGCCTTCTACCAGCGACAAAGGTCCCATTTGAATCTAGATACAGGAATGCGTAGGACGTACATTCAGCAACTCCAGCCACCAGATGGTAGACTCTGCTTACTGGTTAAGTCGACTCTAGTGTCTGGTCACCAGTTGGCAGAAACTGCAGTAGACAAATTACATCACCTTAGAATCACAAAGCACAGTATCGCTCCTGTATTTTGATAGGAGTATAACCCTTCTTTCGAATTTCTGTTAGGACACAAAAAACCGACCTAATTTCTGTCAATATTACGCAGCATCTATAAATATTCTCAGATGTAGACCGAGAAGGAAAGTATATTTTTATTAGGCTGTTTATTATGTGAGTGGAATTAGCAAGAGACAGTTGGTGTAGAAAATTAATGAACTAGAGTTTCATGGCTGGAATTTACTCCAACCTGCCTTATGTTACCAGTAAAATTTGTTTGGGGAACCTCAACATACTCTTTAGGAGACATTTGTCCATTTTGCCAAATGATCACACAACTGAGCACATTCTAATGGCATTCTCTGCTGTGTTTTAAATCTTCCTTTCATTGTGTAGAAACAAAATATAGTGGTAGAACACAAATAATTGCATGTATAAAAGACGTTTTTGTCAAAGCTCGAGAACCATTTGCATGTGTGGGAGATATATATATATATATATGGTTTAGAGTCATACCAAATATTTTTAAAGAGCCAACAAGGACTAATTGGACAAAATCTCAATGATTTTGTGCCTAGTAAGGTATGAACTATAAAAGACAGCTGAAAGCGTTGGGCTTTGCAAAGAGAATGAAAACCATCTGTCAGAAATAGTTTCCACAGATTATATTCAGCCCAGCTATTGATTAAGTGATTTTGCATTACTACTTTTGACAGAGAGGATCCTTCATCACTGAAAGCAAACCACAGGTATGCATTTGACCTTCTGTGTCAAAGGAAGATGGTTTTACACCAACTCCTAACAGTGAGGGAAGGAAAGAGAAGGGTCATCCCCTATACCTGGATGTACTTTATCTCGAAAGCAAAGTTGCGGTGTTGCAACTGCGGTGGATTTCACTTTACAGTCACTGAGGTGGCAGACGTTCGCATTTGATACTCAGGTGAGCGCTGTCACCTCCAGCACCATGAGAACTGGTGTGCTCAGAAGCTGATGTCCTTCAGATCTACCTGAGGGAAGAGGTGGCTGTGAACCACAGCCACCCTGCTTGACTTTGCCAGTGGGTTTTCAGCTGAGTGTCTGACACACCAGTTGCCAAGAGACCGATCCAAGTCTCGTTTGAATGAACGGGACTTTTCTGTGGTGTTTGGTAGGCTTTAGTTCTGGCCTCGTTTTC
Source organism: Actenoides lindsayi (assembly GCA_025331215.1). NCBI lineage: Eukaryota > Metazoa > Chordata > Aves > Coraciiformes > Alcedinidae > Actenoides > Actenoides lindsayi. The sequence continues at coordinate 132,104 of WTSP01024671.1, read as the reverse complement.
TGCAGTGCCATCCTTGCTGTAAGGCAAGACTGTTCTCTGGTCTTCTGGTGGACCTTTGTAGGTGAAAGATGGAGAATGAATTGATGATAAAACAATGGACAATTTCTTGCTCTTTGTTGTTTTTCACAGTAATGGTTGGACCATCTATAATTCCCCGCTGTTATCCACATCTAGTTGTAAACGAGGGTTTGTCACAGCATTGATACTCATTCACACATTGACATTACTTTGTTATGTAGCAGTATGTTCCTCTCTGTCTTCGTTCTCCCTTGCTCTGAGGCAGATGATGTGGTAAAATAGCAGTTTTCATGGTGATCTACTGGCTTTCCAGTTTCCTAGGAGAGAGAACTTTAATGCTCCTTAATTATTATAATGGACTGAGAATATTTGCAATTAACACGTTCAGTGGAAGCCAAGCACCCTTATATATCCTTGCTGATGTTGTTTAGTTCTGATCTTTCAGCAGCCCATTGTACCTCATGCAATCATACGCTATTTTATCTTCCACTTCATTGAACAAATGAGTTCTGTCCTAACGCCAAACTCTGAAAGTACCAAGTGCAGATTTCTGGAGTAGGCCTCTGACTCAAAGGAATAAAATACCAAGGTTCACCTAATCTTCTTTGGCATGCAAAATTCATCTGGACATCTCGTAAGAAAATGCCTGCTATGACCTCTGGTACTTCCTTCTCAAGTCAGGCTACTGCAGAGAAGTCCATCTTGTAGTAAGTTGCTTTTTCTTCTTATTATTCTGACTATTCTAGGAAGCATTATCCAGAGCTGTTCAAAAATCGAATGACTGAGTTCTTCTTCAGCTAATTGAAAATTCTCTGTTAAAAAATCTGTTCTGGATTTAGTGAAGCTTTTTTGTTGAATCCATATTTTTCAGCTTTGAACCAATGAATCAGGGTGTCTGAAACTTAGACTCAGTAGTTGCGGTATGGAACGTGCAAGGGGATGCCTAGTGACCATAATGCTATGAACCACGCAACTGAGCTGTTACGTGGGGAAAGCAAACTGAGTGGTACTTGGCCACCAAAGATTCTTTTCTCCCGTGACTAGTCGGGGTCCTACGTAACTGGAGAAATTAAACTTAGTTCTAAGTGCTTCAGCTGATTGCTGAAGGCAGCAGCAAGTCCTTGTTACAACTGAATTTCTTCAAGTAACTAAGCTGGTTCAGATATTGCTGTATAGATGTGTAACTACATAAATGTATGTAACTAGGGTCATAAAGTGGATGGCGTGCATGGGCACAGGAGCAGAAGTCCTTCTTTCAGAGGACTCCTGTTAGAGATTATGGAGAACCCAGAATTTCAGTGTAAGACTTCTTCCTATAGCGAACTCGTTTTCATGCATCTTTGCACTTAATGGCATGTTCCGTGGCGTGATACCACAAACCTTTCATGTTAAGTGAGAGCACGCAGGGATTTGAGTTTAAATACCTGTGGGCAAGTATTTACACACAGTAACTTCCAAAATCTGGATATATATTTTTCATAGAATATCTGTCTATACCACCCTGGAAGGCTGTTAAAAGAGTTTGCCTTTGCTATGTGATCCACCTAGAGTAGATGATTCATTTAAATTTAAATACATTTGATGCTAGCTGAAACATTTACAAAACATTTTCAAAACCACAACAGTGCCAAGAAAATGAGGGTGATGGAGATGACATATCAAACTGAGAAAAGACAACAAACAAACGTAAATAATGATTGGTTAATCTGGGGTATTTTTTTTTTTCCATTTTCTTTTTAAATTCTGACTACATATACCTAAGATCCATTTATAAACAGGCGTATCTGTTTCCATTCTCCTTTTAGAATGCACACCAATACATTGTATATACATGAGGTTTTGAAGCCATTTAGTGCTCTATCAAAGTACCGGGGCATTAGGTTCTCATTCATTCAGCTGAAAACAATTAGGAGGAAATGCCACTTATCTTAAATAGTATTTGTCAGGTTTTCTTCATCAAACTTGGTAAATACATATCTTCTGACATTTTGATGTATAATCATCAGTGTAGGGTAAACCTAAGTGACTGGGCTTTGGCCCGTGAATAGCTTTTGTTGCTGTGTGACATTAAAATGTTGTGTTGTGAGTTGTTGGTTTTTTGTTTTTTTTTTTAAAGATATAATGAATATTCAAAACTAGAGTTATTCTCACTTGTACCCACAGTAGGTCAGGTGTCATAAGATCAAGAGAATACTTAGTATGCAGTCAAGAGGTTTTATAAATGTTTCTGGATTGAATTTTGCGCATGGTATACGGTATATGGTATATGCTTTGGAACTTCTGTCGATGAGAAATGTAAATTAAGTGTCAATTTTCATTTGAATGGACAACTAGTTAAAACAGAGATATGTTAATTGTCTTTTCGGATTGTTTGCATTAGTGACAGGCATTCCCTCATTTATTTTTCTTTTTTTTTTTTCTTCCCCTGAAAACTTCCTTCACACTTCTTTGCTTCAGTGTTACAAGTTTTTCATCTCTTCTCTTTGTGCCGTGCTGTCCAGTCATCAATAAATATGCAGAGCTACCACCTGAAGACATTCATCCTCTCATTAGGTGCTGATGCTACGTTGGGACATCATTAGGGTTGCTGTTTACAAATTTTTTTGACATTCAAAATTTACAGTGGTTTCCTGACACCTCTAATAGTGGCTTCTTTAAACGAGATCTAGGACATGAGTTTGAACAAGTGCCCTGTAGTGATTTCAGTATCTGACAGATGTTTAGGTAGTCATAGATTCCTGATTCAACCATTTGCCTGTGATTTGCTTAGACTAACCTGTGAAAACGTGGAGCTAGGTTTAAGATTCACCTGTTTGGCTACTTTTAGTCTTAAACAAATACTTCAATATCCTAAGTCATGAGTAAAACTATGCAAATTGAAACTAAATGGAAAGATGGTTTTAAATTATTTGATTCCAGCTCTTTTTCCATAGAGAAAAGAAATACAAACTGAAGTAAGGGTGGAGATGGAAGAGAGGAAACAGCAGGATTGTAGTTATAGCTTGCTATCATATTTTTATAGGTTTTTGAGGTGGGGTTGGTTGTTTTAATAATTGTTTTCCATGTACTCATGGAGTTAGTTCCACGTTGTCCAACTTTCCCCTTTGTTGTATCCTGGAGGGGCTGGGAGGGAAGTTTTCATTTGCGGCTAAGTTTGCAAAGTCTTTCTGAGCCCAGGGAGCAGCAGCAGAAGCACAGTAGTGTTTTCTGAGGGTGTGAAGTAGCTGGTGTCCTGCAGGTCAGCATGGGTCACACTTGCCCTTAGCAAGTAAGTCTGGTAGCTCCAGGGAATGCCAGAATTACCACGTGTGTGCAGCAGGATTATAGCACACGTGTGCAATAGACCTTGTGCCCCTGGAAAATGCAAAAAAAAAGGGGGGGGGGGTTTGTTGCCTGCTCAGAATAACCAGTCTATGCAGCCATGTTAGACTCAAAGCTTTCTTATGACTCTGAGATCTTTGAATTGCCTGCAGGAGAAGGGTTTCTAGGAGTCACCAACCAACCAGAAATTCTTGCTGATGGCATGTGAACTGTGGGAGAAATGTCAAAACAGAGCATCCATTGATTTCCCCTCCCCTCCCCAAGCTCTCTCCAGCCAGCTGAACCCTGTGCTTGAGGATCTTTTGTTCTTCAGGTGCAACATTGTGAAACCCCCCCTCCCCAAGGCAGCATTTCTTCTAGTGGCTTTTGACCAGTGCTCCTAGGGAGCAGAGTTATAAAAGACAGGAGATAAGCACACGTTTTGTTAAGGATGATTACCCAAAATAGCAGAATATTCGTGGTTTACGGAAGGGTTTGTCTTATTTAACTCACACTGTGGCTATTTCATTGCAAATCTGTCTAAAATCCGTGATGCCAACAGAGGCTACCCATGTTTTGTATTATTTTAAGATAAGTTTTGTGAAAAGGTAGCATTTTTTCTACGGCCCCACAGAAGGGTACAGAGCTCCTCTGAGAAAAGGGTAAGCGCAGGTGAGCGTGGCAATGAAGAGCTGCAAAGTTTTAAAGACCCAATCATACTTTTCCTGACTCATTTGAAACAAGCAGTGAGCTCAACAGCATCTTTGTTTGAATAAAGGCTATAATAAAAACGAGAGCTCCAGATTTTCTTAAAAATAAGAAGGTTAATGTGGTATCTGGAGTCTGACCTCAGGTCTAAATTGTGATTCTAATGTTAATCATTGTGAGACATAGCTTCACACCTCGTAAATCCAGTCAGCCTGTTTCTACAATCTAGTGCAATATTTAAGTAAAAACCAATTTCACAAAGACATGCATCACTATAGATTCCCTTTTTTGCACTTTTTCAAATTATGTTGCTGCTTTATACAAGCCACCTTTCATAAGCTGTCTGCCAGAAAGCTCTAAAAATAATAGCACAGACGCTTGCAACAACAAATTGGCTACCTCACTTTCAGTGAATCGAATGTTCAAATGGGAAGGTTTTCGCTTCCAAGTATTTGAGGCATACCTTGAACATGTTACCAGGCTCAGATGTCCTGGTTATAAAAATAAAAATAAAATGGAAGATAAAGAAGTTGTTTACTTCTGTTGTGGTTTCCTTTTTTTTTTAAATAAGATGTACCGAAATGAAGGGTGAAAAGAGATGGTTTGACATGGTTAGGAATTGCCCATAGATGTGGCTGGGGGAAAAAAGAAGAAAAAAGAGTTTGTTTTTATGTTGAAATTTTACTTTCTGCAACATCTGTATGGATGCATGCCCATATGTACATGGACTTGTGTTGTCTGCCTCACATTTGAAGGGTTCAAGTTCATCCCACATCCAGAAGTGAGGAAAAAAAAATAGTGGTGTGGAAAGAGCAGACCTCATCTGTGCACATCTGGACAAGGACAGAGTTCCTACCTGGCAGCTTCCTATCAGCTGGAGTGCCTCTAATAGGATCAGAGCAGCATCAGGTTTCTGTGATTTGCAGGTACCACTAGCCACTTTCTTTTCTTTGTGGCTGAGAAGGAATGGTTTCTTCTTTGTCATATTTCCACAGCTAGAATAGATTTTAGGAAGTGTATTTGAGGAAAAGATGTGATCTCTGCTTATGTGGCCCTATACATACAGCTGGGCTGCACAAGTAGTACCACCAAGGTCAGGGAAAATATTTCTGAGTATTTTCATGAATGCAAACGTTACACACTCTTGCCTGTAAAGAACATCAAAAAACCCCACGAGCACCTCTTTATAATACTATTTTGGGGGTTTGTCCAAATCTAGGAAAAAACACCTAAGCCGTATGTAGCTTTTTTTAGTCATGGCTACTACATCCAGTTACCAAATGCCTTCAAGTGGGATGTGATGACATACTTATGTATTCATGAGATCATTTTTCATAAGCCGTTCACGTATGGTGTTTGCAAGCCACGCAGCCTGCTTTCCTCTGGGAACTTGGGAAAAAAAAAAAAAAAGAAAAAAAAGAACAGCTGAGAACTGAGCAAAACTCTGCAAGCTTTTTTTAAGCACCCGTTTCTAAAACGGAGTTGTTACAGTTTCCCCCAAACTTCCTGGGACGAGTTCTTCCCGCTCTTCGTATCCTAAGTGATAAAATGCAAATGTCAAACATTATTAGTTCTGTAGCATAAGTACTAATTTTTGGTTTTGCTAAGCAGTTTATATAGGAAAATCTGGAACGTTTCCAGTCATCTTCACTATCATTTAGTCCTTAAAACCCAGAACAGACATTTAAACTGAAAAACATTATATCTTGTGTGCAGATGCACATGCAGCACCATCAGAAGATGAATAGTTGTAGTCTTGAACTGGCGTCGCTATCGAATAGACTCTGTGTAATTAAATAAGAAAGCATTTGAACAAAAAATTACATCTTGGGCACTCCTTTGTGAGTGAAGAAGTGAGCTGCAGAGGGAGAAAAGTCCATAAGTGATTAGCAGTTGATTTTCATGAGAAATTTCCAACACCTCTAATTTGATTTTTTTTTTTTTCCCCTTTTCTTTAATGAATACTTTCCTCAGTGATGTTGTTTGTTGTTTAAAAAACCTCCCAGCATCATTTTTAATGTCATTACAATGTGCAGGCTCTGCAGTTTGGCGAACTTAAAATACCAGAGAGATCATAAAAAAAAACGTGGCTCTTATGTCACTACAGATAGCAGCTTCTGTATTAGATTTGTACTACTTTAATGCTGTTTTTTCCATATCTCAAGGCTGTTTCATGCAAATATTTAAGCTTAGGTATTCTCACAAACAAGCAGCCATAACGTTTCAGTAACTTTGTTTTAAAAGCAAGACTTTTGAACATGCAGGAAATATTAGTACATCAAACAAAGTGAAAGACAAGGTAGTTTAACTTGTTGGTTTGTTTGCTGAAACTCTAAAGTAAATATACTGTAGCTAAAAGTGTTCCATTTTTATCTGCCTGCTGCAGTAATGGCTGTGTTACTTCAGGGCTTACACTTCAATAATTGATCAGGGTTTGTATAGCACCGGCTAAGAGCAAAAATAAGAGTGTTGCTTTGAACAAACTGCTGCAATGTTATAGCATTAGGCACAGAAACAAGATTCTGGAAATATAGATATATAAAAAACAGGAAAAAGATGGATAAGTTGGAGTGGTAAATACTGCTTCAGGCTAGAAAGTAATGAGAATTTTTCCATAGAGAGTTTTGACCTGCTATTCAAAAATTGTTTCTTGTCTTAATAAATCCTAAAAGTGTAATTTACTTGCAAAAGGGAAAGAACAAAGGCACCAAAATTCTTTTGATAACAACACTTGTTAAGGTTGATAAGTTGGGTTTCAAATGTGTGAAGAAAAATGTGTGACAGTTTGTTTTAAGGTGACAACCTAAGTGTTCAGATACTTCCATCTTGTGCTGTTTATGAAGCAGTACACTAGTAAATGCTTTACACATGTATATGAGGAGTGGAAACAATAGATAACATATCTTCTCATCAAATCTTGTCAAAGATTTGCTTCTGCTTATAAATTTACAAAATCATTGATATGATTTGTCCATTGAATTAAGGTTATTTTGGAACACGATCGGTGTAAATAAAAACTACATGTATTATTCTTTCTTTCTTTTGAGCAAGAAATTATTTTGCACCTTTATTTGGAAAATATTTTCCATCGGTTTCAAGGTTTTATACTGTCTTTTGTAGACCCAACTTTACTATTAGATAAAAGAAACGTGGTATATTTACTATGCTGCTAAAAATTAGTGTCAAATTGATAGTGTGAGAAATTAGCACTACAAGGTGGAAATCCCATCTTTAATCCATCCTTCACAGGGCAGGTTCCTCCCAAGTGGATAATGTTGAAGGGCATAGGTATCATAATGCCTGTTAACTTTACAGATTTGTCAAATATTTTAAATTTTATGGCTAAACGATAGGAAATTTAATTTATATGCAGTTCAGTATTGGTTTTCTCAAAGCGTGCACCAATGTACACAAAGGAAGCCAGAGATGAAACTGCATTTGAGGGTACTTCAGGTTTTACTACCTGATATAGCAGTGGAAGTCTGTAGCTTATTATCAGATGCACTCATGAATAAATATTACTGCGTTCGATTACTACAGCAACCTAAAGTTTCTCAAAGAACAGGAAAATGAAATTGATAGTTTACAGACTTCTCCTCCTCCCTTCATGTATAAAGCAGTAAATGAAGAAGTATTAACTGGTTTCCAAACAGTGTGGGCAGGGTTGCGTGACATATGGTAGCTTGTTGTTCTTGAGTACTACACAGTATTACATGGATGCTGGTCTCAAATGTCTGACATCTTTATACCAAAAACAACGAGTGTGCTTCGTGAACCTCTTGCTTTCTGACCGTGGTAGTTCCTAGGTTACCATATCACCCTCTTACTATTTTCAGGCAGTGGTGTTTTCTGCCGGAGTCACTTGTGTGCTAAAAACAAAGCACAAAACCAAACAAACCCTTCTCTAGTGTTGTTTTGAAGTGACGCCACTTCAGTGGCATTTAGCAAAAAACCTGCTCAGATGGCAAAGAAGTTGCTCCAGCGGAATTTGATAAAAAGCCAATTGCATGGTATTAAGCCACGTTCCTATTGAGATTTCTATTGACAATGTATTGCTTCTTGAAAGAAATAGTACTTGGAAAAAGTAATGAGAATCATAGGTGTTCGTCAGGGCTCAGTACTGGGACCACTTCTGTCTTAACATCTTCCTCAATGATCTTCATGAGGAGATAGAATGCACCCTCAGTAAGCTGGCAGGCAACACCAAGGTGGGTGGGAGTGCTGATCTGCTGGAGGGTAGGGAGGCTCTAAGGAGAGGGACTTGGACAAGTGGGACTGATGGGCTGAGGTCAACTGTATGAGCTTCAACAAGGCCAAGTGCCGAGTCCTTCACTTGGGCCACAACAACTCCAGGCAACACTGTAGGCTTGGGGAAGAGTGACCAGAAAGCTACCTGCCAGAAAGGGACCTGGGGATGCTGGTCAACAAGTGGCTGAACATGAGCCAGCAGTGTGCCCTGGTGGCCAAGAAGGCCAATGGCATCCTGGCTTGTATTAAAAATAGTGTGGCCAGCAGGACCAGGGAGGTCATTGTCTCTATCTACTTAGCATTGGTGAGGTCACCCCTCGAGTATCGTGTTCAGTTTTGGGCATCTCAATAGAAGAAAGACACTGAGGTGCCGGAGCAGGTCCAGAGAAGAGCAACGAAGCTGACGAAGGGCCTGGAGAACAAGTCATATGAGGAGTGGCTGAGGGAACTGGGGTTATTTAGCCTGAAGAAAAGGAGGCTGAGGAGAGACCTTGTTGCTCTCTACAACTCCCTGAAAGGATGTTGTAGAGGCAGTTGCTGGTCTCTTCTCACAAGTAACTAATGACAGAACAAGAGGGAATGGCCTCAAGCTGCACCAGGGGAAGTTTAAACTGGACATTAGGAAAAATGGAACAGGCTGCCCAAGGAAGTGGCTGAGTCACCATCCCTTGATATGTTTAAAAGCCATATAGATGTGGTGCTTGGAGATATGACTTAGTGGTGGACTTGGTAGAGTTAATGGTTGGGCTCAATATATCATCTTAAAGGTCTTTTCCAGCCTAGATGATTCTGTGATTCTATGTCAATGTTCCAGTTCTGCCATTTTAATGCGTCCATATTCATTTTTTTCTCCATGTTCATCTAAGGAAGCATAAAGTGTTGTCATATTTGTGATTTAAAAGCTAGAATTCCAATAGAATCCTGCAAGTGGATTCCTGGAGCCATGGTGTATCTTGTTTGTTACTGTGAGACTCCTAAGTGTGATGACACCCCTGTATTGTGTATACGACTATAAATAATTAACAGCTCCTAGGGAAATCCATGTTTGACTCTACAGCTTTAAAACCACTTGAAATTTGAGATATTCAAGGTTAAGATCTTGTTTTGTCTCATTTCTATTTCCAGTTGTCTCTAACATTATCAGGACTAAAGTAAAGATGAATAGAGGAAACAGTTATTACTTGCTTTCCAGAAGGCAAGGCTTGGTATTTGGAGAACCAAACGTTAATAGGCAGCCTGAGAAGAGAAAACCACCATTGCTTGAGCCAGAGAGAGGAGTCCTGTGGCATGGCCAGAGCAGGCATGATTTTAGTACTCTGCCTGGGATGCAGAGAGAGAGACTGAATCTTTTGGTAGAGTGCAGGACTATGTGGGGTTGTAACAGAAGGAGGACCTGGTTTCTTCCAGAAATCACCCTTGCTCTGCTGAGAATGGTGTATCAGGCACAGGAGATCTGCAGGTCTGAGATTCTCCATCTCCTTTTCCAATTGTTATAAACAACATGAGAAGTGAAAGGGTAATAATGCTTCAATTAAATCATTCTTAAGAGGTGTCTAAATTGCTTATAATTGAGCATTGGAAGGGATAAATTTGTGGCATCTTTAGGACTGCTTTCTCAGCGTCTTTGTGTATTTGGACAGACATTGCTTTATGGGTTAATGTTGATTTCACATTTCCTAAACTCTTCCCACGAGCACAAATGTTTGTCTTGAAAAATAAAAGCAGTTTATCCTCTTTGTCGCAAAAGAAAATCCAAAAATACAGTTGTAGGTTGCAGTCCCTCTGAAATTGAGCCATGGATGCTATCTTGAGTGAAGATTCACTCTATACCATCATTATTATCACACCCTCCTCAAGGCTCTACTATTGTTTTAGGCTGTAATACGTTTTCAAGTGAGTTTTTTGTTTTTCCTTTTAAATAATATAACATTTAAGAACTACGTACAAATAAGATATTGTGTTTGAGCATTTTTGGCATACATATTACACTGTATTTTGCCTCTGAGGCCAGCTTTCTCCTGGAAGGCAAAGCAACAGAACTTCTGATTTTGTGTAGAAAGAAGTGAAACAAAGAGATGTCTAGTAATGGGGCTGTATTTTTCCAACCAGCTCTCAAAACAAAATATAAGATTAAAATTCACCGATAACCCTGATATTATCCATAGCACACATTCTTTGCTGTGATCCATCAATACCATAAAGCACGAGGAGCAGATGGCAAGTGTTGTAAATGGTAAGTAATGTTTTTAAGTGGACTGCCTTAGAATGATACACAATAAGCTATCACTTAAAAAAGGTAACCTGATCAATTGATGGTCCTCCCCAACCATCCTAGTAGCTATCAAAGCCAAATTTTGTTGCACAAGGGAAAGCCTTTTGTCATAGCAACACATTCACACAAGTAATAGTTGCATGCAGAACATGGGAAATAAAACCAAACAAAATGACTATTATTACTGTGTGGTTTTTATCCAGTAGTAACAGATAAAATATGCCAGGCACTTCCAAGATACACATCTAGAGCCCAGGGACTTTCTTTGCCCTGAGTAATTGCCATCTGAAGAGAGCTGGATGTGTAGAGGAAGACAAAGGAGAAGCTTGTACAATTAAAGACATCAGTCTTCTTAGCTGTGCACTTCTGTGCTGTTCTGGTTTTTAAATCCTTTATTCTAGGGATACAGGTAAAGTTTAGGGACACTTATTAACAGGAAGAGAAGGGATGTCAAAGATATGAAAGAAGAGAGAGGATTAAGGGAGGGATGGCTGAGAAGGAAAGAATGGGGAGCAGGAAGAGTACTTTCATACAGCCTCTCAGCCCATACCCATACAGTGACCCATAGGAGAGGTTCCTACACACAGTTACATACTGGTTCCTCACCAGTAAGGCATTGTTTCCAGTGTGTAAATATTGAAGATGTGATTATTTTCACTTTTTTTTTTTTTTTTTCCTTAACCTTATTAGTACTGCCAGGACTAAGAATTGACATATATGTGGTGGCAAGTTAAGAGGAAAGAGCTGGGAATAGTTGCCTGCACGTAAAAATGTAGAGCCTGGGGAAGTGAAGGGGAGAACTGGTCCTGGCTCTCCTGGATGTGGAGGTATACTATACAAGCAGAAATCCATTTGGTGTGTCAATAGAGCATCTCTGGGTTTGGGCTTGTTATTATAACAAAAGCAGTAGAAAATAAGACACCAACCCAGTATTTGGAATGCCACTGTTGTCTGAATAAGGCACTGAGAAGTTGGGAAGTATCAGAACTACATGAATTTAAATGAGCACTGCTTGCACATACGTGTGTCGTGTAGAGCCTTCAGTGATGTGACCATGCTCTGCTTTTGTCAGACAACTAGATCCCTCATTAACCAGAAAATTTTCCTTGGGCTAAATCAGGGATTTGACTGTTTCTTCTATATCCTGAAAACATAAAAGGAATTAGTAAGGGAACTGCATGAAAAAAGTAAGTTGCGATATGGAAAGGAGAGCCACGTCAGGTCTCTCTTGCAACACTCAAATCAACTCTTCCAATCCCCAATTCTTCCTTTTGTCTTTATGGTTTGTTAGTACTGATATGCTCTTTGTTTGCTGGAGGTCTGACCTGAGATCCCAGGCAGCCACAACACAACTTCTGGCTGCTCAGCTCTCTAACTGAAATCACTGGGGGTCTCTGTCTGACCCATTAAAGTGCCATCTAACACTATTCTGGGGAAAAAAATAAATTCTCAACTTCTAAATTTCCTGTAGTAGATGCATGAAATTAGTAGATACTTCTGGTCTTAATCTCTTTGTTCCTTTAATTTCCCATTGTGGAGATTTCAACTGAGAGAATGGCACCCTCTTATTTCCAGTGGATCTTGTGTAACGAATCAAGGCTCTAAACACTCAAGTTGTTCTGTGAATGCTGCAGAAAAACCTGGAAGTGCCTTTATGAATGTGAGTAGGACCTACATATCATGGTATAATTAAGGAGAGAGTAGTAGAGATAAAATAAAGCACTGCATAGTTCAGCATCAAACCAATCATTTCTGCCATGAATGAGGCAGGAGCCTAAGGAAAACCTCTGTATGTGTTCGTGTGATGAAAGATCACTGGAATATACATATGCACGTGTGGAACGGGTTGTGATCACAGTCATTATGCAAACTTTAAAATAATTTCTTTCCAAACTTCACAAAGTTTATCATAGTGCACGTGTTTATCTAGAACATAGGAGGTAATGCAATTTATGTCATTTATTTGAGGTTACTTCCACATATATGCCTGAGTAGTCCGTGGTGAGGATTTTCCCCATTTTAATAGAAATATGTTTAGCTTTTGTGTATTCTAAACGAATGGTTTTGAGATTGATTTTGTAGGAGAAAAATGTCAGTCATCTCTACAGTTGCATCCGTGCACTTGTTTAACAGACACGTTAAAAACGAATGCAAAATGTAGCAGGAACTCTTTTCAAACAGCCATCAAACGCACTGAAGCAATTCCCTGTTTACATCACTGCTTCATACCTTCATTTTGCACGAGAGCAACTATGGCAGTTCATCTGCTGTGGTGCAAATCCGTCAGCAAACTTCAATTTCAAAGGGCCTTGCATTTGAAATAATACAAAAGATCCATATTTGGCATAAGAGGGGCAGTCACGTGCAATCCTAGCGTTGCCTCTGTATTTGGAAAATCTGGGGGCTTAGCACCAAAAATAACCTGTTTGGCATCAAGTACCGCTTTGCTTTGATGCTTCTTTATTTCTTCCTCCCTGCATCCTTCCCCCCTGCCCCCCAGGCTGGCCTTCTCTCTTTATTTGTATAAATAATTGAGGATGCAATTATTTATGGCTGCACATAAGGATTCTAGATGTCTAACTATCTATCTGCGCCCACAGATCAGATAGTTTGTTATCTGTATCACTATTTGCACCTGCAAGTCATTGTGCTTGGAAATTATCTCCTCATCTAATTGTGTGCACAAACAGAGGTTGAATTAAAGCTGCTTTAAAAAGAAAGCCCCTTCTGTAAAGAGAGCGGGTGGATACATTACATCCATGATTCAAAGATTTTAGAGTTTGATAAAGTGATTCCTGGAATACCTTAAAATACTTTGGTCTGAACACCTTTGCCACTCGGTCAGGTCCACGTGTGGGAGCTGGCAGGAGGTGGTTGGGTGTCAGCACTGAACATCCCTACGTACCTTGGTGCCGGATTGGATCCGGCACGTGATGTGTAATTTGAGTTTTTGCTACCGTTGTGCTGCTTTTGAGGCAAGCAACACAAAGGCTGAGCAAGCCCATCTTAAAAGTAACCGCCTTCATTATGTGAAATGCTTCTTGGAGCAGAAAGCGAGCACCGACTCTGGTCCCAGCGTTTCCTCCTGCCGAAACCTCAGCCCTCTATCTGGGGCATTTTCCTTTTGAATCGTAATTGTGCAATCTGTTTCCCATTTTAGCATAAACATCTTCTAGAAACGGAGCCGGCTAACTTGAAGCGAGCTGCGTTTTTCATGGAGCAGGTTGTAAAGTTCACTGCCATAGAGGAGGCAAGTCCTTGTAAAATTCTGCATTAAAAAAAAAAAAAAAAGGAAAAAGAAAAGGTTAACTAAAGATGGATGGTATGATATGTCAGGCTTACAATTGCATTTTTTTCCTGTAAACACAAAAGGGTTAGGAAAACGTGTCTCAACTGTTCAAAATACTTTTGAATAGCCAACAAGAATCGATGTTTCCCATTTTAGGAACGCTGCAGATACTTTATTGTCTGAGTGGCTTCCATGCACTCCAATAAATTTAAATTGGATATTTGCTGTCCAAATTGACAGTGGGTGATTAAGCCAAAAATAAGAGCATTCGCCTTTAAATTTTCGCTGTGGCATCGTGTTATATTCCCAACATTATGTTACGTTGCATCAAGGCAGTCACTACAGACCAAAATTTTGATGGATATAAAGCAGATCAAAAGGGTATAGTGATTTTGAAGTCAGTGACAATAGAAGCTTCAATATTTGTACATTTCCACTAAAGAGACTTGCATTATTTTGTCAGTTTGTTTCATTTTAGGGGTATTCAGAAATGATATTCATTCTTCGATATAAGCCTTAAATTGTACAATTTAAGAAAACTGACTGAAAAAGATAAATTAAAGGGGTAGAAATATTTTCAAATCAAAGACCAACTGACATATATAAAAATGATGTATGTTTCTTACATAGTCCACAGGGAGAATTCTGCAGGCTTGCTATGATCTCTACAATTTGCCTCCAGGCAAACGAGGCTTTGGGATATTCTATTATTCCTTTGGTCTGTTTATCATGGAAACTGATGTACAAATCGAAGGTTCTTTCGGACCTCTCCTTCCTGTTCCCTAGATGTGCTCAGGATGAACTTATCACCTGTCCTCACCTTCAGTGAAGCGCTCTGGGGGAAGGTTCAGTGACCAATAATCAATTATTATTGAGAAGCAATCAATTGCTAATCTCCATAATTATGCACATCTAAACACTACGAACAAGAAAGAGAAACAAAGCTGCACTCCAAGCATTGCCTTGTTAGCAGTATTTTGTTAACACAGGCTCTAAAAAAAGCTGCCGCAGCTGGTAGCACAAATGTGTTTCCAGTATTCAGGCCATCAACGTGATTCGTCGCTAAATGTATAGAATCAGCTTCTTGCTAAAAACTACAATTACAGGTGATATACAGATTGAAATCACAGGGCTGGTTTGTCGAAGAAAATTGTCCTAATGATGGGTTTTCGGATCGGGAATGCAGCTCTTTTCTTCCTCTGTGATGGGTACTGAAGGCAGCTGCACCTGCCTCTGTGCTGTATTCTGCCGCACTTAATGATATCTGATGATATCATTAGGCAAAGTGTTCATAAACAGATGTTGAGCCTGTGCCTAAATGCTGTCAGATGAGCGGTTGCTGGCCTGAAACAGTATTATTTATATAGAACATTTACGTTTGTTATGTTAATAACCCCACTATTAGCTCTCTGGATGTTGCGATAGGAATGTAAATGTAGTTAATATGAATAACAACCTCTTTACTCTTTGTGCTGCAGTTGAGTATAACTTTTAGGCTTTTAGAGAGAAACAAAGATCCCCCCACCAAGTCCTTTGACTTCACGATTTTTTTTGGCACCGTTCGAAATTTTGATCAGCAGATAAATGGTAAGAATCTGTAGGACAGATGTTAAAGACTGGAATTTGTTTCTCTTAACACTTCACGTTTTCAAGAAATTCTAGTATTTATGTGTTTTCTGGTAATTCCCAGACCCAGTTCATTACCCTAATATGTCAGAGTTTTGATTGTAGACACTAAATTGACAAACACCCGTTAAAAAAATAAAAATAAAAAATACTACAGCAACTGGAATTATGATCTCTATTTCTCGAGGTTATCTTCCCTGATGGTGGAATTTATTTCAGAACAATAGCTAAATATTGGGGAGACCACTTCACTCCATATTCTTTTTTTTGTTGTTGTTTAATGTTTCAGTCTGGTGTTATTCTAGCGGTGCTTGAAATACTGCTTTGCAATTGCTGAGGGTTTATTTAGCCAAAGTTGCATTTTATACCTCATAGTTAATTCATGTAGAGCAAGTTATGTAAATTTTGACAGTCATCAAAATGTGCAGTGTTTCTCTAAAATACAGCTTACTAGCGATGGCTCTGTTATAAAAATATCGTCGGTGCCTTTATAATTCTATTTCGTATTTTAACTCTTGCTGAATGTGATTTGGGAGTCGAGATGCATGGTGCAAATGGGGTTTTCTTGTTTGCTTCAGTAGCAGATGATGACGGTGTTTCTGCTTTTACACATATGAAGTCTTATTAACTGATCTCTTGCTGGAGCCATGCTTTGGAACTACAGTACACCGTTATCTTCACCGTGTGTATCAATGCTTTTGTAGTCCTCTGTGTGCATGAAAATGTTGAAGTTATCAGTGTCAGAGCATGCCTGTAGCATAAGGAAAGAGATTCTTTATTTTTTTTTCTCCCCTCTGAGATCCTAGGTGGTTTTGTTCATTTACCCCTATAATTTGTAGTGCTCTCCTGTGTTTGTGTGTGTCCTCAGATGGGTAGCCTGCTCCATGTAGCATTGAAATGAGCGTTTAGGTGCAAACAAATGTTTGGTGACCCATATGAGAAGAAAGAAGATAGGAAGTCCTAGTGTTTGACTCTCCAAGAGGAAAACGAAAGGGCCAATGAGACCTTTGGAAGGGAATCTAAAGACACCCTATTAAAGGAATTGGCTGCTTGGGAAGGGAAAAAGAATGATGAGAAATGCAAGAGAAAACATAAGAATTTAGGAACTATTCTTGGAGAAGATACCCATAACCTTTCTCAGGTAGCATGCCTGGTAGGAACCCAGATGCCTCCAGCAGTATTTAGCCATCCATGTTTTCCTTTCAGGTGGAAAGAAAACCCTAGTAACTTGAACGTTTCAAAGCTTTAGTAAAATGGGAAGTTGACCAAGGGAAGGTTTACAATTTTGGAGTTTGGGGATTGTGTTCTCCAGAGAAGCAGGCAGAGAAATGTTAGAAAGTTGTTTGTTGTGTCTGTTTGGACTAGCCACTCCTGAAGGAATTCAAATACCACTGTAAGGAGTGTGGGGAGAGGTTGTAAGATGGGTAAAGCAGTGCTGTACTGTGCTGTTTGGGTTTGGTTTTTTTTTTTAAGTGAAAGCTTCTTCAGCCCAATGCACAAAGCTTTGGCAATCTATGCATTCGTTGAGTACGTTTTTATTGGGCTGGTAATGAGGATCATGGAACATGTCTTAAGACATGTTCATGCTTTTGGGGCCTGACGCGTGTGTCTGTATCTAAAAGGAGAGAATATTTCTGTGACTCCATCTGGTCACATCTACTGTTGCTCTTGTACATGTTCTGTTGTAATCAGTGGGAATCAAGTGAATATTAAGGCTAAAGAATCACATCATGAAAGAAAGATAAATTTTGTATAATAGACCCATTACAATTTGTGAGTAATCAGCCTTTCAAGAAGAGACTTTAGGAAGCACAATGCAGATTCATTGCTATTTCCCCTTAAATATTTATTATATGTTGCATTATTAGGTTATCTGATATTAGAAAAGAATAAAGAAAAATGGCAAAACAGGATATTAAAATTCTTAGGTTTTATCTCCTTTCTTTTACTGAACGTTATTTATAGATGGGACTGAAAGAGACAGTAAATGTAGACGTCATTGGGCTTTAAACAATTTAAAAAATCTGGAATTGGAGCTGAACTTTCTCATGTCAACCCCATTTCAAATATGAAAGAGGAATCGGTACACTGTTGTGCGTAGAAATGGTTTCGGTGTGCTAAGATTCATGGGGATTTGCTTATTTTGAAGAGGTGCATTTTAGTACAGACCTCCAGTGTCTGATGGCCTGAAGGAAAGCTGTCTAACTGAAGGAAGTGTAATGCTGGCGTGCATTAGTGGAGATGTTAACATATCACACTATCAGTTCATGTTGTGATGAGAACTGTTATAAGTGCTTGGCAGAAATCACAGGTTACATCACGAAACATGCAAGACCAGAGAGGTCATCATTTTAGTTATCAATAATACACGCTCCTCCGAATTTTACTTTTGCAGCCTTCAGAGACACCCCCGCACTCTCTCCAGCTTTAAGGATATTTCTGGCATTGCTTTTTGTTTGGTTCTTTCTTCGTAATATACTGGTTATTTCACTGCACTATTTATAATACGAGATTTCTTTGTTTCCTGTATCGCTGCTGGTTCCTACAAACGATGACATTCTAGGTGGCTTGTTCTGTATCTCCATAAATGTTTGGGTTTATTTTTGTTTGCTGCAGTGTTGGCATTCAGTAACTTAAGGTGTCTAAAATACAGACAATAGATGAAAAAACTCTTCGGTACCTCGGGCCAAAGGCTACAATTTTACATCTAAAAACCACAACAGGTCCATTTAAGCCAATTCATCTGAGGAAATCCACCAGTATAGTGAGTGAATGACAGCCTGGATCATCAGGATATTAGCAGGGTGAACCTTCTTTCATTGAAAAACAAAGTGGGCTCTGTCATCCAATGGTTCTGCTGTATATTAGTGAGAATTTAGTTCAAGTCTCACTAATGAACCTGGAGCGCCAGTGATTTGCTACTGAAAGTAATATGTTGAGAAGACGGTGTGAAGCTAAAGACAGAAAGAGCAAAGGAGCTCCATTTTCGTTTCCTCCTTCCCCTTAACAAGGCATGAATTACAAGAGTCTCATTTTATAAATCTCATATGCTACATAGGAACTCAAAACGAGATCCTTACTTCAGTAGGTAAGGATTTAACCCCACTAAATTGGATTAAAATTAATTCTGAGGTGAAATCTGCTCAGAAATTAAAAGTGCCTGGGTGGCCATGCAATACAAGTTTCTTTATAGTCAGTGAAGACAGAAAACCTGGTAACGAGGCAGAGGAGGCTGAAGCCTCTTTGGTTCAGTGTTGGACCTACTGTGAAGAAGAATTCAACCAAAGAAGCTAGAGGATAATAAAAGCTGTTTCCTACCACTACTTTGATTTGCTCTCTACTTGCACCTTTCCAAGAAAGGAGTAGGCAGAGCTATTTGTGTGTTGTACATTGGTGGCACAAATATTTTCCTTTATCGTGGTTGGAGCAAACAAGTTGAGCTTAGTGCAGCTAAGCTAGAGGTAGTAAAGGAAGGGAGGAAGGAGGTGAAAGCTTGAGAACAGATAGATAAAAGTGTACATTTCTCTATAAGGACATTAGGACTTGGTTCTACAAAGCCTGTCTGTGCTCCTACAGCAGTGATGTGATGACAGTCTCCTGTAGGTGTGGTGGGAGCAAACTGGTGCCCAGGTGTGGCAGGGCTATGGGAAGAGTTGCGACAAAATTACGGTGTAAGATGCTTGTGTAGAGCCTAAGATAAAAAGCTTCTTTTTATAGCATTGCATCTGGAAATCATGGGCCAGTCCTTCCTGCTCTCCATAGCTCTTGGAAGACACAGCCCTGGGATGGACTGTCTGTATTTAAAGATCTATGTGTTTCAGGACCTGCAGGGATCATTCTGCATTACTTCTTTCTGCAGCCTATGCAGTTAAGTAGAAGGACTTATTTTTTGACAAAACCAGCTAATACACAGTAACAATCTTCTCAATGCATTGATTATCATGCAGATCAGCATTACAACCCATTACCTGAGTGTTTCTGGGTTGCTCATGAAGATAAAACTAGAACAAAGGTGGACAAATGGGTGTAGTCTTCAAGAAAAATGTAAAAAACAGCTTAATTAATAATTCTAGGAAAGCAATGACAAGTCAGACTCATAGAGATCAGTGAGCATCAATGGTGTGGGACACCATTGTTGCATCATCTTCGTGTTTATTCTCAGCTCTTGCATCTACTCCAGCACTTCCAAAGGCTGTCAGGACAGGCCGTGGGAAGGTCATTCTACTGATTTGATGACTATTCCTCAGCTTTTCCAACTGAAGTGTAAAATTTCCAAGGACTCTGTGTACGTGTGTGAATATGTAATTGTGCACTTTATCAGAGGATAACGGAATATTCTACATCCATATTTTGATGTCAAGCTTTGGCACTGAAAATATTCGCTGCGCAGAAGAATTATTAACATTTTCCCAGAAGGTTATAAGTTATTCCCACTTCCATCTTCTTTGTTTTGATTTTGAAATTCTATGCTTTATTCAAATAGAAGGAGATTGTACTGCAAACTTGGATGCCATATGTGCAGTTTCTAAACGGTTCTCTTCTTTGATTTATATAGAATTTTAGGATAATTGTTTTGGAGGTGTGGAGGGAGAGCATTTCAGAGAGGTGGACAGTAATATATTCTCCACTACCTAATTCTAAGTTGAAAACTTACTTTGGTTCCTATTTTGTTCAGATTTTGTGGTCCAATATTAAAGCAGGCCATTAAATACAATGACATCAGTAAAATATTTGGAAACACTAGATGAATCATTATTTTCTGTTGTGAACAGAGTGGATTTTTGGTTAAAATATTAAAACGTAGGCTCATCATGTAGCATTTACTCAGGTTTTTGTAGTGCACAGCTGGTCATGTCTGATAATGGGGTACTTAGCAAGAAAGTGATCTTTAGTAAGGTAGACTAAGGTAGACGAAGTATGGTGTTTTCATATTTAAAGGTCCTCGGGGTCTTCTCAACTTCAGGTAACACAAGGAATAAGGAAGAAGCTGGAGTTTCTATTTTATGACTAAACCGTCATTAAGACAATATCTCGTCATTATTTCATAGTCTTAATTTTCTATAAAGCAAATGACATTGGATATAGCTTTCATGTCACTGTCATAAAATAGGGAGGGATCATTTGAGCACCAGGATCTACGTACAAAATCAGTGGACCAATTTTTCTCTCTTTCCCTTCTGAAGAAGGCAGTTTGTTTGGGTCCAGGCAGAAAGAGCTTGCGGAGCAGCAAAAGACCCAAATGAAGTCAGACAGCAATTCACTCCTCTTTTGCTTCTCTTTAGCTCACTACAAAGGTGAAGGCCAAATTATTGAAGACATTGGCAAGCAAAGGACTGAAGGAGTTCTTAGCCTGTAACTGTCCTGTACAGTTTTATCTTTTCCATACACATTTTCTTTATTCATCTAGATCTGAATTCCCCATCTCTTATACTGGAATCATTTGCAGATTATGTTTTTGACAACTCCCAACAATTCCACTTTAATCAACGTTAGGATCGTTCACAATTAAGAACACAAAAAATAAAAGATCAGGTCTCCATTTTTTTTTAGCGCTGTTTTTGTTTGGTTGTTGTTTTGTTTGTTTGCTTATGTTTTGTTTTGTTATTGGGTTCTTTTTGGGGGAAGCAGGGAGGGAGGTTGATGTCCATTTGACTTTGTAGGATAATTTTGAAGAGGAGATATGTAGGCTCATGGGTTTCATCTGACAATAAGGGAGGTTTGATAGCTTAACACGGATGCTTACATTGTACAGGCATAATTTTCAGCAAGTAGTTCTCGATCCTTGTGTGTTGCAGCTAATCTAGAAAATTAATGAGAGTGAAATTATAGACAATGAATTAGCAAGTATTGATGTATGGCAATAGATCATGGGCTTTTGCTTACTACAGTCTGCTGGACTTTAAAAGATGGTTATGTGAGTAATAACGCTGAAATATATTTCTTCACTGCTTTAAAAATAAGGAAACTAGACAATTACAGTAGATTAAAGATGGCAAATGAAGTTCTGTGTGGTTAAACCAAAGTGATGTACCCATCTGTCTCATCAGTATTTCCCTCAAACAAAAATAACTGGTTTGTCTGACCTGCTGGAGAATATGTCAGCCCGTTTCAAGTCCTCCAGGCCTGATTGCTCAGCCGCGTCCCACCAGAAGTTATACTTCTCTGTAGTTCAAAACGCAGAGAATTCAATACGAGCCTGAATTCCTGTGTGCTAAAAGGTAGAGCTGGAGGGCGAGAAAGCTCTGTGCGAGATAGGCAGAGTGTTAGACTCGCCACCTCCCCTGAGCCCTTGGTTCGTCTTTACCCTCCTACAACACACGAGAAACAGCACAGAATGCAGAGCAGCAAGAAATCGCCGGCCCCAAAATGTACTAGCAACGTGATAATGTTGGCAATATGAGCTATATCATCAGCTGATGTAAATCAACGTAGCTGTAAAAGGATTTATAATCCTTTGTAGCAGTTGAAGATCCAGCCAACAGTTTAGGGAAGAAAATGCTCAGCTTTTTTGTTAAGACGTTGGGGAAACTAAAGAGGCACTCCAGGTGGGGAATGAGAAAATTGATGCCTGGGAATCAAGGAGTAATACCAGGTAGACCAGCAAAGAAAACACAGCTCCACTGGCTCAGTAATCTTTGAATCTTATGGCACCAGTTTAATGAGATCTCTTCATCTTGAAATTAAAGTACAAGGAGTTTTTTTTCCAGAGAACGGTATTCAATAACAAAATATTAAATGATAAACACAGATTGCTTAAAATCAGATGGGCCATTTTAAGAAAAAGCATTTTAGCTCATCATGATATGTAGCACCTTATTTAAATTAGGAGGTGTTAATTCTTAGCTTGAATAATATATTAATATAATATGTAAAGTGAATGGCATTGTTAATCACAGTCGCGCCTGGAATGACTTTGCTTCTGTGCACTGAATGTTAATTTTGCAAAACATTAATTTCAAAGATTTTGCAGCAGTGCTTTTGTAATTAAATATTAATGTCACATGTTATTGCAGTAGCATGTTTATGAAAGCCGGCAACACTTCAAGTCAACTCATTTGTTTTTATATTTATTCTTGTACATCTGCAATCCCTTCCATTTCACAATTTCAAAGTGAAGGCCATTTTGAATAGTCAATATGTGAACATTTTTCATTGTAAGCGTTTTTTAACATCCAACAGGGTAAATATTTAATGTTGTGTTTTTAGCTGGTATAATTTTTCAGAAAATTGGCTATAACTTTTAACAACTCAAAGGTACCTAAACTGTCTACGTTTTTGGCATAAGTGATCTGAAAATAATATAGCAATAAACATGATGAAGCTGTGAAAAAAGACTTTAAAAATGAGGAGCTTTTTTTCTGAAAGTTTTGACTTCCAGAAGTTGTGATTTCACAGCCAAGTTCATCCCATTGTCATTTTAGTACCTGTGGTGCTGTGACTTGATTTTCACTCGAGTCATTTCAAGAACTGCGGGGTTGACTTTTGAGCAACTTTTCCAAGTCGTGTGTTTGCATTTGTGCTGGAGAATTCATGTCTGCAGTATATTGCTTAATGAATGTTGTTCAATATTTTAAAATACACGTTTTCTGCTTGTGCCCTGAGCCCCTTGGTCAGTGCTGGGAGCATCCAGGCTCGAAACATTTTCTATTAGGGCCAAACTGTAAGGGCAACTAAGTTTGTCAGTGGCTTTTATTGAAGTGTATGCAGTATATACGTGCCTGTGTTGCTTTGCCCAGGTCTGTTTTGACCAATTTGCTGTATCTCACGATCTTGCCTGTGGCTCTTCAAACCTGTGAATTACATTAGTCTAAAAAGAAAGTCATTTCCATTTCAGCATGTTGGCAACAAGAAATTTGTTAGAGGTAACATATTTTAAGCCATTCTTACTCCTCCCCCCCCGTCCCCGTTTAGTGTAGATCCTCACCGTACAGCCAAACAACTTGGCAGAGCAAATTGTGAATTATAAAATGCATTATTTATTCTATCACAAAATATATGAACAATCAAGATGCATTGTTTAGTTATGGGCACATTTAATAGTTAAAAATTATATCTGCACCTGATGTTGCATGTTAACAGCTAATACCATTTGACAGTGATGAAATTAAAGGATGAAGAAGAGATACAAACTACATTTTACAAGCATGATGGGTCTCCAACAATGCCATTTAAATATTATTTGTCACTATTTAAAATGAACCTTTCCCCTTTAAGCTATGCCATTATGCTCATTTGTCCTGTCACCACTGACAGGCTCTATGACTCACACACAAAAATGGTCATTAGGTACTGCATCTTCATCTTATTTAAAAAAAATAGAAAGCATTCTGATGCCTCTAAAAGCCTGTAATTATTTTCATCCGAGGAGATAGTGTTGCTTGGAAGGTAATTTAATAACCTTTTGCATGTACCTGGGGAATGCCTCTCAGGGGAACCAAGGTGCCGACATGCCATTCAGTCGTCAAAACATGACCTTTAATGGTTGCTTGGAGAGAAGTTAGCCTGGAACGTCGTACACAGCGCGATGCTAATTCTGCTGTCTAATGTATGCAAAATTTAGTTCTTGAGCAATGATCTTTGTAAGATGAATTAATATAGGTACTGCTCCAGGAAACAAAAGAAATTGCAGTTGTGAGGGCTTTTCCCCACCACGAGCTTCTGCTACATCGTTCTGAAGGAGCGCCTGAGCTGTCTGATTGGGGAGGGTTTTGTTGGTTTTGGGTTGTTTTTTTTTGTTGTTTGTTTTTTTATTGTTATTTTTTTTTTTTTAGGAAACAACTCCAGAAACAACGAAACTGTACCTGGCAACATTTGTGTTTTTAATTCCTCCTTCGGTGAGGAATGCTCAGTATCTCTCACAGGGGAACTGGACGGTGGGCTGTGTGGTAGCTGTGTGTAGGTTTACGTTAGGCTCTGATGGGTGGACAATAACCTAGAGTAAATACAAACTATAAGAAAGTAAAATGACAGCTTGGAGGAAAATGAATATACATTGTGCGTGGCTTTGAGAAATTACTGGTGCAGTTATGGGGTTAAAGCAGAAAGTGTTGATTTTTCTGTAGCAATAACATATGCCAGGCACCTACAGGATATAGTAAATGAGGCACAGGCTATGTCCTGTGACATCAAGGTCCAGAAACTCTTTATTTTGGTACACTGATATTAGATCCCACCCTTGTTAGAAATGCTGGGATTTCGACTCGTACCCCTGACATGCCATCCGTCAATTTATTAGCACGCTGGTGCAGTAAGCCACAGAACAGGCTATAGCAATTCTTTCAGGGTTGGTTTTTTTTTTTTCCCCTTCTTCTTCCCTTTAAAATGTCTGTAATCCTCAGCTCTGCTCTCTCAACCGGTCAACATTAAAGATTTATGTTGCACTTTTTTTTCTTCTTCTTTTTTTTTTTTTTTTTCATTGCCACACCTGAATATGGATTACTTAAATGGGCTGTAAATAATTCATATCTGGGAATAAGTTTCCATTACTGACCAATGTTGTAATTTAATATACTCTATTATGGGTTATACAATTTTAGATTGTTTTCTGTGTGCATTCAGCAGTCGGGCAGACAACAGTTTAAGTAAAAAGGGCAAGATGTTTGTTCAGCTTATTTTCATGTTCAGTGCTGTGCTGGAGAAAGTAAAATGCTAGTTTTACCAGCATTCTTTGTAGCTGTTCACGAAAAGGAAAAAAAAAAAAACCTTAACCTGAATCAGCATAAAGAAAACTGAATGAGTAAAAGGAGGGGGGGGCGTATTAATCTAGATTTATATTCACCAAGCAGATGTCAGGTTTTAATGTAAAATACAAACATATTTTTCAGTAACACAAAATGTATCCCCCTCTCAATATGTGTGGGGTTTGTTTTTTCTTCCCCTTCCCTTAACCACTACTATTGCCTGTCACATGTGGTACTTGATAATTCTGTCAAAAGTACCTATAATAGAAGAGAACATATTTAGCAAGAACTTTTTCAATAAGGTTACAAGCTACAAATAGAAATGCTCCAAAATGTTAAAGAGCATCATATTTTTAAAAACTGTCCATGTTCAAGTGTTTACACTTAAAAGAGATTTAAACAATTTAAGATTAAGTTGACTACAGTAAAAAAAAAAAAATTAATAATAGATTAATACATGAAAATCTATGAAGTCACATAAGATAATGATTTAAAAAGGAATAATTTAAAAAGATGAATTAAAAAGTAGAATCAGAAAAGAAGGCCAACATAAACTAGGGAAAAACATGCTGTGAATAAAGTCTGTTAGATCTTGAAATAGGAGAACTGCTAAATAATGCATAGTTTTATTTTTCTATAATTTGCATAAACCTTAAGAGAGTATTTATTTGTGTAAAACTTGATGTATCGAGTAAGGAGAATAAAAAAAAAAAAATGGCATTCATTTTGTTTTCATTTTGGTATTTAGGAAAAATATTCTGTTACATATGGACTACTTAGACCTAATCATCTGACTGAATGTGATGTGTTTCTTGAGCCAGGTTGGAAAGGGCTGGCTTGAGAACAGTGCCCTGGTCTTGCTGCAGGCTATGCAGGTTGGCCCAAACTCTGCTGGGGAGCAGATGGTGAGCCAATGCTTGTAGTCACACTTACCTTCCTTGCTAAATCCATAATCCCTCACTGGACACGCAGCCAAGGCAGGCTTTGGAGGCAGAAAGGAGGTTACAATCTGGACTTGGGTATTGACTGCCAGAACTGAGAAAACAGCTCAGAAATTTCAAATGCTTAACAAGTTATCTGTCTTGTCCCTAAGCCAGTGCAGCATTTTTAAAAGTAATTAAGACATGATTGAAAATGTGTGTGCCATCTAAATACAAAAATCTTCAAAAATAATCAAAACCAATAATTAAAAGCCACATTTAATATACTAGTTAGCAAAAAAGAGACTTATTTAAACTAAACTTGCTTTTGTTTTATTGCACGGTGCTGTTGATTTTTTTTTTTTAGAGGATGCTTATATTCAGGGCTGGGAAAGAAAAGTATTTTTTTCTGAGCAAGCCACTGAATGAAACTGGAGTTTTTAAAATACACAATTGTATGGAATTTTAGCTAACGGTATGATGATGATTAATTTAATTAATAATTTAATTAACTTCATACTGAGTGAATATTAGCCATGCTATTATATATTAAAAGATACCTACTATGCAATGATAAGCACTATGTTCATGCACAGAAAAAAAAAAATAACAGTTGCTTATAATAATCACAGCATGACTTGCTTTTCTAAATATTTAATCTATTCTAAATCAAGATAGTGATCCTTAAAAATCTATAATTTCAAAAAATATTTAGTAAACAACCAAATTGTGGTCAACTGCAGTAAAGGGTATGCCATCTGTTTAATGTAAATATCTGGGAGAAGGGAATGTCGTATACAAAAGATTACAGAAATACAGTGAATATACACAAACCTTACTCCTGTTTGTGTGTCTGCCTGTTTATTTCTGTATGTGGTGTATAACATTTAACTCATTTTTTCGCCCAAAACATAAATGTGGACTCGGTCCTGCGAGGTGAACCTTTGCACCAAGATGCAACAAAGTATTTGACCATGGACTTAATTTAAAGCACATGCATCGCTGTATTAAATTTTGAGATATTGAGCTCTCACTAAGCATTTTATTAGTAAAATAAAATATATCTCCTAAATCATTTATGGGTTCTATGTAACTTCTCTATCATACCATTTAAAGATGTAAAGTAATTTTAAAAAAGAATAGTTAATTATCTAATCTCTTTTTGTCGGAACACAGTTAAAGTTCTGTTTTGATCAAGCATAAAGACATGCTTAATTTATGTAAACACCATACCCTTAACTCTGACCATTGGCCTCCTGGGATTTTCAATATATTTGTTTCTTTGTCCAAAAACCTGTATTATTTGAAAGGATATTGCTATTCAGAAACACCAGATTAACTGAGTGACAGTTAAAATCACTTACAGTTGAAAACTTTATTTGTAACGAATAATAGAGAAATATATAGCATTGCTCATTTGCAGTATATTAGAAGTGTATATGTCCATTCTCTTCTGTCAGAGACCAATCACTGTACACCAGTAATGGATGCATACATAATGTTAACTTAATTGAAATTCCTTCTGAAAGATTTGTGCATGTGAAATTGCACTGATACAGAATAAGGTTTTATTTTTAGATTAGAATTAAGACTTCTCTGTGGAATAAGACAACATGTATATATTTTATATTGAATAAGAGTAAAGGGCCGGATTCTCAGCTGTTGTAAATTGGTATAATATATGTTTTCTGTGAGATTTATGAATGTCCTTAATATTAATTTCCTTGCCTTTAAGCACTTAGGTTTGTTAGTGATGCGATAAACAATGGCATTATTTTCACTTAGCTCCTGAACTGATTTATGGAACGAAGTACTTTGGGCTTCAGAATTTTGAGAGTTGTCCTTTTTCGGGGCCAGAGCCAGCAGCAGCCTGTGCTGGAAAGGGTCTTGAAGGGCCACAACTGAGCCTCATCTGTGTGGGTGGTTCTTCACATTTTATTTTTTTAAATTTTTTATTATTTTTTCATTTTTTAATGCAAAAGAAAAGAATGTAATTAGGTTATTAAATGTGACGAACAAAAAGAAAATTTCATCCCTTCCTTGCCTTACTGGTGTGAATAATTAAATTTAAATTAATAGGATTATTTGCAAGAGTAAGAGGGGTGTGATTTGGACTTCAGTTGCACTCAGGTTGGTGATGATAAATCTGCTTGTCTTTTGTTGGGACTTTTCCGATATCTATCAGAGCTAATTTTGCTAATACCTGATTTCATTTCAGAGACAGTGGATTAGTTCATTTAAATGCCTTCCTATTATTAATTCATCTCTTCAGGTAGATCCCCTTCACCCGCAGGGACCTGCTCATGAACACGGGGCCAAAATTTTGGCCCCCGTGTTTTGATGTGATTGTTGCTTTCAGAGCAGGTTTTTAGATACACTGTAATAAAGATTTTCTTTTTACACGCGGCTGTCTTCAGAGCATTGTCAAACTATAGGCAATCACCTATTCTACAGTGATTTAATTTCCTTCAGTGTGTCTTTTTCATCCCCTGGGAAATGTGCAGTACGTCTATTTCTGCTGCGTTGCCCCCAGCTCGCCTTGTGAACAGTGAGGCAAAGAATTCATTTTTATTTATTTATATATATATATGTTTTTTTATCAGCGTCTACCTCTGCTGTCAATAAATTACCCACGCCATCTCTTAGAGGACCTTCTGTCTTCCTCGCTGACCTCTTGGACTATATGTTCTTGAAAAATGTCTTTTTATTTATCGTTATCGTCTTGGGCAATCTTCCTTTCATTCTCCACCTTTGCTTTTCTTATCATTTTTTTACACTCTCAACTTCATCCTATAATCTTTTCCATTCCCCTCTGTATCTGATAGTGCATACCTCGCACACCTCTCTTGATCATTCTGCACGTCCTTGTTCAGACTAATTGGCCTTTTTAACTGCTGTTCTATTTGCTGCAGGATGGACAGCACACATGCTCTTGTTGAGATGTTGATTTATGTTGGGAAGATTCACCATCCTCTCCCTTTTCTTTCATTTTCTTTGGCTCAGCATTTTCCTTTTGATATTTCCAGTGGCAGGAGTGAATTTATTTTATGTCGCTAATTTTGCTAATTCTAGACAAACAAGGGTGCTCTACCCAGTGTTTTTAGACTTCATATCTTTCTTAATATGCCCTGTTTTCTCACTGACAAATTAAATTCAAAGGCTAATTCCTCCTTCACTTGTAAGATGGCAAAAGGAAAATTGTGCCAGTTGTTCTCTTTGTACAGAAAGCCATAGGGACCATTATTTCTTTTTTGAAGCCCCTTTTTTGCAGATATTCCCTGTCACTTGGCAATGCACAGTGCTGAGGATGCTGGGTGTGCTCAGCATCCCCAACCTCTGTACCAAGGCTGGGATTCCTCCTGTTAGACCTCTCTTCCTCAGCGTGGTCCTGCTACAAGCGACTCTCTCGTGACCTGGGCCCCAGGGTTCCTTAGGAGGTGGCAGTGGTACCAAAAAAAAAATCACAACAAAATTAGGAGAAATAAACTTTGAGATGAAAAATGGCCTGACAGAGACGTGCTAGGCTGCTTATGTTATGTTAAGATGGCAGTATCTGTGCCAGAGATGGTTTTTTGTCAAAAATCCAAATTACTCAAAATTACCTGGGCTCCTGTAAATGGCCTTTGGGAGCTTCCAGTTTCCCGTTGTGTTCCTGTGATGCTTTGAAGGTTCCCATTCCTGCTGCATCCTGTACAACGTTTCCATAAAGCAGTGGGAGCAGGGCATTCCTCTGTTGGCTACCTGAGCGTGGGATTGGACACTGCTCTTACATCTCTCCTTTCTTTTTTCTTGGTTTAAAGGAAAAAAAATACTGTGATTATTTCAAGAGTTTCCAGGAAAAAAAAAAATCAAATGGGGAGTTAAAATAGTTGCTGTCTTCTGCGTCTTTTTGGGAACATGGACCTGGTGCTTTTTACTTCCTTGTTACTCTTTGGTGTTCAGGAAAGCAGGAATTACTGTGAAAGGTTGCAGTACCTCTGTTTTGGCAGTATTTTGACTTTAGAATCAAAACAGGATTAGATTGCCCGATTCTTTTTAATTTTGACCTTCCTTGTGTTCACCAGTAGTCATTAAAAGGTTTCTGATCTCACAATGCTCCTAGTAAGCAGGGCTTAGTAAAAAGTATCTGCCTGAATCCCAAATTCTTTCTTTTCTTCTCTCCATGGATAAAAATAATTTCTCTCGGATACTTTCAGAATCCCTTGTTGCATAAATTAAAAAAAGTTGAAAGGTTAAAATTGACTTGGTGCCAAGTTATTGCATTAGACAGCAGATTCCATTTACTTATTTATCTGTTATTTTTGTGTTTTTAAACATTTTGGCATGGTTTCCATATTGTGATTCTTGCACGCGGCACATTCAGACTGTCAGCCTTTGATTCCCCCCAAGGAGAGATGTAAGAAGAGGTCTCGTTTCAGACTTGGAAGTTTTTATCTTATTGTTTTTTTGTGAAAGGCTAAGGGAAAGTTTAGGAAGGATTTTTAAGTTTGATTGACAAAGTGAATTCCTAAAAGTGATATATCAGCACAGGACTCAATAAGCCAGGACACATGCTACTAACAGAGAAGAAATGGTTTTATATATTATTCACCAATCTCCAGGGTTTCTATGCCAGTCAGAGTTGGCTTCCTTCCCATATATATTATTAAATGTTTTACAGTTCAGCATGCATACAAAAGGAGTAAATGATGTGATACATACAGTTTAACCTACATATGGAATAACTTAAAATTAAACCATTCAGAGGTTTATCACAGTGTATGGATTACACAAACCAACAAGGCATGCACAGATAGGGAAATAGTACAGCCTATTATGAATCACTCCTCAACATTTGACCAACTTTCTGTAGCTGCCTCCATTCCTAACCTCCTTATTTTATTTTATTTTATTTTATTTTATTTTATTTTATTTTATTTTATTTTATTTTATTTTATAAGCAAAATTATTAGTGTACCTAAGCTAGACAGAAGATACCGTGGACGTATATTAGTCAAATCATTTGTGTGAATCAACCTCAACCAAGCAGAGGTCAGGGAAGAGCCACGAGTGAATAACCCCAAAGGGTTAAATAAGGATGTGCCCTGGTGCGTGCGTGGTTTCTTTTGGAAAATGAGAAGAATAAAATGTAAAGCTGAAGATAGTGGTAATGGAAAAGCATCCCTGTTATTTCATTGACTTGACTGCTGCATTACTGGTTCTAGGTTGGAGCAGTCCAGCAGGTTGTCCTCAATAATCCCACCCTCCACACAAACAATACGTCTGCTCTGCTACTGTTACACCCCTTGTAGTTTACATCATCCAGTGGGATTCAAGTTCCTCTCTAAATTAATGTGTCCTCTACTGAGTAGCCTACTCAGTGTCTGGAGTCTGTGGATTCGGGGACAGAAAACTTGATGTGATTTCTTGTATATATTAGACCAGGATTGCTTAAATTCAGTATAGTCCTAATTTAAGTGATACTTGCAACACTATGCTGGTAGTTTTGGAAAAGAAAACACTATTGTTTCATAATTTTGACCATTTCTGTTTCCTGGATGTTAAAAAAAAATAATAGGAGAAATAGCTCTGCAAGTCACTACGCATTAGACATTCTAAATGTTCTGTATTTGTGGACCCCTTTCTGCTTTACAGTGCAAGGGAAACCAATCTGAGATTTTAATTTAGAAAGGTATTTTTAACAGATTTTTTTTCACGGAAAACTAATTTTTGCTTGGTAACTGTGAGGTAGCACTCTTTAAAAGTTTTAAGTCAAACTCAGTTATGTAAGTTATGTATAGAAGGGGATACTGAGGAAGGAGTAATTAATTGATGTGAGTAATAACTATGATCACACCCCATTTCTTTAGATTTCTGTTATCACAGTGTGATACAAAATTACATACTTCAGTTAAATCAGTGAGGTGAGCCAAAAAGCTAAAAGGAACACATATATATTACCACATTTCCTTTTACTATTTTCACAAGATTTTCTTCTTCACCGAAACTAAGGATCTAAAATATTTTAAAATTTCTTGCATGATTTCTGAGCATAACCAATCATATTATTAAATTCCAAACCACACACGATTAAAATAATTTCTATATGTATGATCGCGAGTCTGTTGCTGGTTGGATTGCTGTATAGTGTATTCTGAAGATGAAAGTTCATATTTCACCTGTTCCTTACAGGAGCTGTCTGGATGCTTTCGTTTTAAGAGGATAGAAAAAAATTCCATCCCACGTTTCAGTCAGTTTGGTTCCCCAGTAATCGACCATGATCCCTGTTCAACAGCTATTCACAGATTCAACAGAAGATATGTCAGGAGTCATGTTAATTTAATTGGTATTGCTGTTGACTAAAATTTCGTTTATGATTGAATCTTTCTTAGATCCTTTAAGATCTATATCCTGTAATTGATTCAAAAAGCTTACTTTTTTACAATCTTTTCTTTCTTTGTGGCAATCAAATTTAATATGGAGTTTATAGCAAGGTTAGCAGACCTTGGCTTTAATCAGAGTCCTAAGGGGAAGAATGTACATGAAGAACTAGGCTCTTTCATACCCAGATAAGATCCTTTCCATTCCTTCCTCAATGACAATATTGGCTTTATAAGATAGGCCCTTAAAATGTCCTCTCTTTAATTTCCTTCTCTGAGTCTTTTGATTAAATTAGACAACCCTGTTTCATTAGTCTAGAAGGAAGTTGTGAATACTTGGACCTTTGCAGCAACAAGGCAGTAAACATACAAACTCTTGACACTAGCACTGAACAAACTCTTTATCTGTGTGAAATTTGTCCATGAATAAGGAATCACTAGGAAACAATACTAAAATAACCATAATTGAAGGTACTATTATTGTCATTTAAACAATTTATTTCCAAGTTAAGTTTATTCTGGAATGTTGCCTGGTAATACTGAATTACAGTAACATGTCGTTTTAATTTGCTTGATCCATCTTCTTGATATCTGCTCTTTTAGCAGCTTTGTGGACATGTCTGTCCTATGAGTCAAGATTTCATGTAGGTTATTGATTTTGATTTGTATATTTGTATATACATTTAAAGCACTTTTCTCTAGCTCTCAGAGATTTGGAATGGAATCCTGTAGCTTATCCAAACAAGAATTTCATATGCAGAAATGAAACATGAGATTCCATCTAAGTTCCTATAACTTTCAGCTTCTTGGCTAAAAACACACATCCTGTTTGATAAGGATACAACTGGAATGTGACGATGACGCAACCCTTATTAGAAATCTGATGCAAGGAAAATGTCTAAACCAATTAATAAAGGTCAGTCTTCAACAGAGCTTTCCAAGGACCGGTTCTTCTCTGCAGTCACATTTGCTTGCTAAACCAGCAGTAGATGAATATCCAGTCATATCTTCATCTCATTCAAGAAATGAATGCTGAATCCACTTGCAGTCAAGTGGATTAATATAATCACTGGCATCATCAGACTACTTCACTTAATTCACCAACATCAACTTGTTGTTACTGAAGCTGAGTGGTGGTTCTAATTTCTGCTCGTAGATGTTGTGGGGAAAGCCTTAAAATAAGGTGAAAGTGCTGTATTTTTATTGTAAGTTCTTTACTATATATCCCAGTTGCTACAGTGATGTGGAGCTGAAGCCTACAGGAGCTGTGTAGTACCTTATAAATAGAAATAAGGGGTACTTCAGACAGGGTGAGTTGACTTGAAAATAGACTGTAATCAGGGACCCAAATCATTAGTTTTGAACAACGGTGAAAGGCAGAAAGCTGTGAACAGAGCTTCTTCATGCCTTCTACTGCCAAGAGTGCAGTAGCTGTGGTCTGGCTATGTCACATGTTCTGCTTTGGCATATGGCAAGATAGAGTACAATACCATTTCTGTCATGTTCGTAGCATGACAAAGGGTACACTTGGTGCTTGATCTGTACCCAGGTGACCTAGATTAGGTCAGACAATAAAAGACTCAGATCAAGAAAAGTTTGAGTAGCAGCTTCATAGACCACTCTTGTCAAAGGGGTTTTCTAAAACATCTTGGTAGAAGACATAGACTTTATGATGGTTGTAGGAGAGCAGCTCAAACTGTTGTCCTCAGGACTAGGAGGAATGAAAAAAAACAAACAAGAGAAAAGCAATTTTTAGTGTGATATTACTATGATTTTGTACCCTGCTTTTTGTCCTACTCTGCTATGGAAGAAGAAAATGAGTATCACGAACATTAGCGTCTAAACTTATATATAGCTTGAAAGTTGAGTACATACAGGAGCTTTGTGTTAGGCAGGCTGCAAAGGTGGGAAGAAACTTTGCATAACTTGATGGCTTCTTTACAGAACTCATAAATTTACTTGGATTTTGTCAAGAACAAGCTATAAAGGCAGCATAAATAAGCATTCACAAATAAACTGTTGTATTGATTGTAATCAAGGGGATTTTTTTCTATCATTTCAAAATGCAGTTTGGTATCTGTTCAGTGAATATTGTGTTTTACCTAATAATATTTTGTGTTTATTATAGTTAGTTATCTCATTAATAATTCCTACCTAACACTGTTTGCATCCTTCAGGCAACCTGAAATGGAGTTTTAAAATAGAAAGAGAAAAAAAATTGGGTGTCTGTATCAGTATTCCCAGAAAAGCTTTTCTCTTGTAACATGAAACAAAGGGGTGTAAGCTCTTAAATATGTTAAAAGGTTTCAAAGTCCTTTCATTCCTAGTTACAAAAAACCAAAAGAACAGACAAGTGGCATGCCAAGGGGAGAGGAGGAACGAAGACCAGTAGCACAAAAGACAGATTTTGTTTGCAGACTTGAGCTGAAAAAATGATTTTGAAACCCTAGCTCACGATACATAAAGAAACCAGCATGACCTAGAAAGAAGCATCACAGAGATATGACACTTAGGTGTTGCTTAAACTGTAAGACACAATACGGCTGGGAGATCCATATGTAGCATGCATAGAGGAGCATGAGAGAGACCCAGGAGCATTTCTCTGCTTTGCACATAGCTTGATCATGTGGCGGAAGGACTGTTAGTATTAAAATCAATGACATTTATGTTTAAAGGGTGAACTTCCCGTTTTGTGTTTTGTTTTGGCTTTTTGGTTGGTTTTGGGGTTTTTTTTTTGTTTTTAATCTAGATTTTAATTCAGCATTATGGACCGTATTGTAGCAAAACCAAGTGCCTTCAGTCCCTCTTCAATCTCTTTGTCATTTCACGTAGGGGAATTTATAATCAAATTCCTATAATCAAGGAAATTAAGGTCTTGTGCAACCTAGATGATTATATAAAATAAAGGTATCATTCATTGCACGGCCTTTTGAAGATCTCACGGACAAAAGGATCTGAGGAGGAGATCAGGAGAGCACAAAGGGAGGTCTAGCTGCCATGCTCTGTGTAGTGGAGATGACACCCTTGTTACTTGGCACTACGTGAAGAGAGTTTGTTCTTGTTCATCAGTGGCTACCTAACTTTAATGTCATTTTCAACAGACTAAGAGTGAATACCCTAGTAAGATAGACAGCTGTCTTCTGCTCTGAGTGGACCTGGAACTGAGATATTGTAGCAACAGTAAGATATCTATTATAGGGGTAGTTTAAGAGAAGTCTAAATGCATTTCTCCAGCCTTCCTCCCTCCTGTGTATCTTCATCTTCATTTCATTGACTACTTACTGGTTTCTATTAATTTGCTCTAATCCTGATTTTTCTACGTAGAGTTAGTTTCTCATCTGGCTCCCATTCTGATGCCACTCAGTGGTTACTTGTGTGGCAAACGAGCAAAAAACTTGGCAGTTGTTGCTGGGGTTAATGTGGAAAAATAAATCTCAAGTAATGCCAGTGTGGATTTACTTCTCATTCTTAATGGCACCAGCAGATGTTTGAGGAATCCTAGACTTCCTGAGTGCCTCCATCGCGCAGCTGGCACCGCTCGGCTAGGTCCTGGCGGTGGGGGACATATGTGTTGCATACTTACACTTTGATTTATGGACACTTCTGACTCTGGATGGGGATTGTTCTCGCCCTCCTCACACGCAGTCCTTGCCGCGTCCCACCGTATCACGTTTATTTCTTTTGCCCTTCCTTCTTCTGCCTTTCATGCCGGCACCTTGAGACGGTTTCAGTTGCAGTAAAGCTCTCGACGTCTCTCTCTGTTTGTTGAGAATGTTTCCTCAAATATCAGGCATCTCGGGCACACAGGAATCGGTGTATTTAGCATTTCTAATGTGCATGCCGAAGATCCTGAGATACAATGTCCAAGCTTCTCATAGTAATGTATAGATAACGTTGCGTGGATTATTTGCTCTCTCATCTCTGGTAGTGTGAACCGTCTCTTTCGATGCTGGCAACCCAAGCCCCATCCTCAGTCATGATAGATATTGCTGAATATAAGATTAGTATTCAGAATACATGCAGCGTGTTACAACTTTTAATGCGCATCATCAGACGAAACAAGGGGCAGGAGGAGCAAGTATTATGTGATGAACTAGCACTTGACTGCCCATCACAAATGCCCTGTGGTTTCTGCTGGACCATAGAGACCAGTTTGTGAATCTTTGAGGTTTTTTTGAATTTCATGACTTTTGTCTCCTGATGCTTGGGATAGAAAACACCTTAGTAGTTTACTTTTTCTTCACCGGGAAATCACTCACTAATACCTGCTTTAGATGCTGACTGCTTTAGACACTGGTAGGTTGTTTTTGTTTGGTTTTTTTTTTAGGAGTAGCCCTTAGTGGCACTAAATTTAACAACTAACAACAGCATGTGCCTCACACTTGATACTTCAGGCTATGGTGACAGCTTTTAGCAATTTGGAAAATCCCACAGGACCCAGAGTGGCACTGGCTGCTGTCTTCTTTGTTTGCATTTACTTTTCTGCTTTGTCAATTTGTTTCGTGGTTGCAAAGTAAATCAAGAGATCTAGATTTACCCGAAATAAAGTAGTCACATCTCCCTTCCGTTCTTTAAAATACCCTCCACAACAACAAGCCCATTAAATGATATTTTTTTAAAAAAAAAGAGGGGGGGGGGAAGTGTTTGAAATTCTAAAATGAGCAGAAAGGAAGATACAGATATCCAGCACTGTTTGGAAGAAATTACTGTAGTAACACAGTCACTTAGGGTTATTTTCCCTCTTCTTTTAACTTACAGTGCTCAAGGCACCCTCCAAGGGCTTTGAGAGGGTGGTGTGATGCTCTTCTCACGCATGC
This sequence comes from Actenoides lindsayi, assembly GCA_025331215.1. Classification (NCBI taxonomy): domain Eukaryota; kingdom Metazoa; phylum Chordata; class Aves; order Coraciiformes; family Alcedinidae; genus Actenoides; species Actenoides lindsayi. The sequence goes on along the minus strand of WTSP01024671.1, from coordinate 94,867 downwards.
TCTTCAACAGCCCTTTTACTACAATCATTGAAAAATACTTTTTGTGATTCAGTCTAATTCTTGGAGGGAGCTGCAGAGATAGAAAAGGCTATTGGCACTTGCGAAACATTGAGTACTCGTGGGAAAGCTCAAAAAATAATGGCTAGCTTTTTCATATTTCTCTACGCACACAGAAGCAGAGAAAATGCAATGTGAGATAGGTGCAAGAAACTTCCCCCCCACCCTCTATGTTTTTCTTTTATCTACTGTTACCAGGATTTGTAAATAGTTCAAGGTAAAACCAGTTAAAGGCCAAGCCTTGGGCACCTTGAACTCCTGTACACTGATCATAATGTAATTGGCCTCTATAAAAGAAACTTGGGAGAATTCATCTAAAGGTTTAGTTTGGGTGAAGCGATTTATTTACTACTTAAAATATGGGTGAGTGACCAAAAGCCATTGCAGAGTCCTTCCTATTGTACATCATCTTAATTATGTATATACAGAATTTATCATCCTGTGACTCCAAAGTTAAATTTGAAGTTAAATGTTGGGGAAAAAAAGAAAGAAAATTGTTTATGTGGAGATTTGAGAAACTGTATTGACTTGTCTCTTCAATTTTTTGAGTTATTCCTGTGTACTTGGACACAACTATCCAGAATATGGCATCGCCTGTTGTTTCTTCCTGCAGGCCATCAAGCATCCATTAAGGGATGCTGAGAAAACCGTTCCTTTTCTCTCTCATGCACAGACACTGTAGACAGGAGAGGTCTTTGTAACCTGTGCATGAGCCATTTGAGTCCTTGTATGCTCTCCTTTCTCTTCTTACGACTCCCTTTACCCTTTAAATATAGTGATAATACAGGTCTCAGGAGGTCGCAACTTGAACTAAGCTCTCTCTGATACTGCCAGTGAGGGAGATGAGGAAAGCAATAGTATAATACACTGAAGCTGGTGGGGGAAGTCAAACACAGTGTTGGTTCATCTCCAGGAAGTGGGAGACTGTGCAAGGAGGATATCGAGGACTAGAACACCCTGGGCTGGATGCCTTGGGTGACAGCTTCCAAGCAGAGGGAGCTGCCAAATGTAGGAGGTGAGGATGTTATGTGCATAATCTCTCCTCTTCCTTAGCAGCTATGCACTTTCCTGCCCTAAAGCTGGAAGAATTGGTTTTCCTTTCTGCTGCAAGCAGACCTTTTCAAGTAGATAAATCTACTAGAACTTGGGGGGGAGGGGGGGAAGGAAAAAAAAAAAAGGAAACAGAAAAAAAAAAAAAGCAACCAACAAACACATGCAAATGGACTAAGTTAGAATTGCATATCCCATCTGCTTCGTTCATTTTTAGAATAAGGTTTTCATACCTTGTACTTTTCTTTTTTCATTAGATGAAATAGCGCTGCATTGTTGGCCACCTCAGTACCAGAGACAAACTAAATAACTATCCTGAGCATATGGAAAGTAAAATTTAAGGAAACAAACCTAGTTCTGCCAGAAATATCTTTTGTCTGTCTAAGAAACAGAAGAACTCCTCCTAACCTGCTTTTACAATATATGAAATGGTTTAAGATTTGTTGGCCATTATACCATAACCCAATATCACTACAGGTCTAGAAACCCTGTGACCACGAATCGACATGGTAGCACTTTTCTGATCTAATACATCTCGGCACCCTGCTGCAGCAATGCAAGATGCTAAGGGTACAGCTGGAAGAAGCAATTAACAATTATTCAGCTGGAGGAGGAACACATCTATTGACAATGACCTGGGAGTCCCAGTTTGATGGAGGTTCAGTACAAGCTCATGATGTGCTTATGCTGAGAAATGAGCGTACCACATAGAGAACTTGATGAGGAGAAGGGGAGGTTACTGTCACTACCCTGCCTAGGTGTGTGCTGCCCAGGTTGGGTCCCCAGGTAAAGTGGAGCATGGAGAAATGGAAGAACGTTCAGTAGAAGTAATTGGATGCCTAGGACACGAGCCCTGAAAGAGGAAGTGGATGGCAATGGGCTTTGAGCAGTTTGATGAAGAGAAGACTAAAGGCATTTGCAAAGACAAAACAATGCCCTTTTCAGTAGTGGCAATTTGAGTAGCTGTCACAAATTACATCTTGAGAGGCTCAGGTTGGACATCATGAAAAATGTTTTTATGAGAGCATAGTACAACACTAGAATAGAGGCATGACGTGGTTGGAGAGTCTCCACTCTTGTTGGTTTTCATGACTTGGTCAGACAGAATCAGAGGTGACCTAGTTCCGTACTGGTAGCAATGGCAATACTTCTGCTTTAAGTGGAAGATTGGTCAAGACCACTTCCAGTGTTCCCTTCTGAGTAACATTTCTGTGGTTTTCTGTTAATTTCTGGAAGGTTTGGTATAGGTGTTTTTCTGATGCACAAGGAAAATATGTCTCTGGTTAGGGTACTTTAAAGTTGTCAGGTATCCTACAAACCCTCACGATGTCATTTGACTGGGAGTTTCTTCACATTTTGTCCTAAAATTCTGTCTCCCTTTTATGGGAGAGGGGAAGAAAAGAGGTTATTAATTTCTACAAACAAGTGATTGTTTGAAACATAGGCATTCAATTTTGGTAATCAGTGTTCTGTAAATAGAACAAATTTACCATTTCTCAGATTAATTCTCTGTTGGCCACTGTGAGATGTAGCTGGTTTAATTTTTGCAAACCATCAATCATCTTTTATTTCTTCCTAGTTTAACGCACTTTGTACCCAGTACTTTGGACAAATTGAAGTTTTGCTTGAAATTCCTTAAGAACTATAGTTGTCACTGAAAAGGATCACGTCTCGATTTATTTATTTTTTTTAACTTAAGAACATAAATTGCATCCTTATTGAGTAAAATCTGGTGAAAGAATTAAGAAAAGTAAAAAAACCCACTGATGGCGGGAGTGATTGTTCTCTGTACTCTAGAAAAGGTTGGTGGGTTGAGTCAAAGCATCTTTCATCTGGATAAAATTTGTTGATGGGGCAATACAAGGGGTATGAATTCTTTGTATGACCTAGGTATGCACTGGAAAGAGCAAGAGCAGATTATAGATTGGGATTTGGATTCTGAATTTAAGCAGCAAACATCAAACATTTTAGCGAGTTTTCTTCTATAGAGGCAGTCAAGTCTCTTAATGAACTTATCAGTAACCAAAATATGTCTTTGGAGTTTTGAATATGGGTATGTATACTTTCTACAATGTATTTTTCAAGCAAGGGTTCGGAATGTCTGATTACTACAAATTATCCATATGTATGTAGGATTTGTGTCAGTGCTTCTTATGCCACTGGAGAATGGATTTCCATTGAGTTTTCCCCTGTGGAAATCGTGAGTTTGAACTCCCGTATTATTTTTTTTTTGAGATAAAATTAACTGTGTGCTTTTATGATAACTTCAAAACTATGGTGTGCTCAAACATCAGTAGCAGACCTGAGAAACACCCTATTGTTCTTGTAATTATGACAGCCAGAGCCAATGAATACAGCAGGTTTAACTTGACTAATCAAACAAATCAGTTTTGGCTTGGGGAGTATAAAGGTCCTTATGCAAATATTGATTTACATATCTGTATCCATATCTTACATACACGCAGAGATTTTCACAGAGTTTCTCTATTAGTAAGAACAAAATTTCTGTGAGGGAAAAAAAAAAAAAGGCTTGGTGGAATTTGGAAGACCCTGCATCAATCTTGACAGCGCAACATGCTTGTAGTGCTTTGAACTGCCTAAGTCTAAACTTTCTGTCTGCTTGTTCATTGAGACCCTTTGATGTTGCTGTGAAACTCGAATCTTGTTCGTAGGCCAGTTTATGCCTTAGCTAGAAAATAAATGGTTTCCTTAAAACCCACATGCTGTAATTCACATTATTGGTGAAGAGATGAGCTTTTAAAACATGCTCAGTCTTTAAGAAAAACGTCTGTGGAACCACTGAGCTCCAGTACGTAGGTGGTGCAGCATCTCTTTGTTGACATAGTTAAAGCTAAGCAAGGTGGAATTCATTGCATGGCAATTGATTTTTTCTTTTATAGATATATGAAATATTGGTGATTTTATTTTTCTAGTTTCTTTTTAAATTTGATATTAATTCGACATCAGAAAATTTTATCAGTTGACGCTTAGGAAAAATCAGTAATAAACACCTTTCCACTTACTTTTCCCTGTGCAACTGATAGGATGGAACAGAGTGAAAGGAAGCACAGTATTCTGAATTTCTTCATACCCAGGAGCACCGTTTGTGCCTGATGCAGTTAAGTAAGCTCAAGGACTATGACACAAGAGCTGTCATAGAATCTGTGGTTATTTATTTGGTTT
>WTSP01024671.1:59471-83031 GCA_025331215.1 Actenoides lindsayi | reverse complement strand
CTACATGATTATTACTTCTCCCCCCCCCCCCACCACCACCCCCCTCCTTCCCTTCGAACAATTTTTAAGAAGATGTGTACAAGCTGTGATTAAACCACTTCAGCTTAAGCTCAAAGTAAATTGAAAAAGTCCTTCTTAAAGCTCTCATTTAACAGTGCTTTACATCCATCTGTAAAATCGGAGCTTTGCTTGCGAGAACCCTCAGAATAGCCCACTTCCCACAAGGTAGCAGAGGTTAAAAATAAACCAGCAAGAAATCCACGGCAAAGCACATGTGAGATTAACGGGGTGAAAGTACTGGAGTGGAGAGCTGTTTTCTTCTGTCTGAGCTCCTCGTTCTGTCGCACAACCCCCAGTCTGGAAATCTTAACACTGACACTTTTGTACAGATCGGTTTGTTAGCGATTTCAGATTTTAATTCAGCACCCTCACTTGATTATTACTGACATTTCTTTTTTGTAATACCAGGAGAGCGAGAACGCGCGTAAACAGATTTTTGCAGGAGCTAGGTGGTGGGTAATTTTGACATCAGATCCCGAAGCTCGAGAGAAATGTGCTTGCTTCCGAGGTGTATTTGTGGAATTAAAAGAGAGAAAAAAAAAAAAAAAAGAATAAAAAAAAAAAGTGATCTCAGAGATGGAGCTGTGCTCTTGGGTAGCTCCAGGTGGATGCTGCCGATTGCTGGGTGTTTGTGAGACTCTCCCGGCTTTATTTGGTTCTCGTCTGAAAGTGGGACAAATGAAAGTATTTTGACAATTCCCCATTGAGCTTTTCGCTTCATTCAAATCTGCAACGCGGCGCCGAAGTTGGCGAGTGGGTGTGCAAGGGAGAAGCAAAAAAACAAAACCCCGTACTATAAAAGCAGGCTAAACGTTTGCACAGTCCCTGGCAAATTAAAATCGCCGCGTTTCCTAAAGTTCTGCAGTAGAAAAAAAATCATCTCTTCCTCGATTTTCCTGCCTCCTGACCATTAAAGATACTGGTGAAAATTAACCTCTGATGTAAATCGCTTGGAGTTAAATACATTATATGGCTTAATTTATGAAAAGCTTAGGTCGATTATGTTTTATGAATGTTTATTTTACCCTTCCAATCCCAAATTGCAGAAATTAAATACCATAATGAAATTGGGAGTTAAATTGCATTCTCTTACAGGTTTATAAGTACCCTTCTGCTTATTATTGTGCAGCAATAGCATAAAATATTTGGGGAATTATTATTACAGCTGTTTCCAGGATTAAGGGTAAAATGCTCTCTTTTTTTTTAAGGAATTAGTTATTAGTTCATTATAACTGGCATTCTACAGGTAAAAACATCAAACTCTAAATTGAAGGAGCTTAGAAATTAAAATAAAATAAAATAAAAGGAATGTATTTAAAACAAGGTTCTTATCTAACATTATAGCTCAGCATAGTTTCTGTCTTCTAAATATTATTTATGAACTGATTTTTCAGCTGTATATATTAAGTCCCTGAGCTGGATTACAAAATTTTCATCTAAAATACAATACATGCACAGGCAGTTTTAAAAAAAAAAAAAAAAAAAAGGTATCTCCAAGGCTATATATCATAATAAACTTTCTTAATATTTGCCTTGCAACAGCTGATTTCTGATTTTTTTCTATTGCAGTAGAGCTAAAGGACAATAGCTGAAAGGTGAACTTTTTAGTATTTCAACATTCCCAGCCTGGTAAAATTGTTTCCCCTGCTACACGATGTTATAAATATCAAGATTAGTTTCCTCTAAAATTACCAGTGCCAGCTGCATTCAGTTTCCCATGTTCTCTAGCATTTTGTTACCAATGATCTCAGTTTAGCGAGAGGGGTTTAAAAATCAAATCAGTCACAAAAATCCGCAACGTTAAAATCTGTTTCTATGTTTCCCATATATTTTATATCTATTGTACACCAATCCATTTGCCTTGCTCAGTCAACTACTGCCAGTAATATCACTGTTCTCCCAGCCTTTTAGCCCAATATGCTCCTACATTAACAATAACCATTTTAATTTCTTCCCTGGTACTCAGCACCTACAATTTAGATAACTGACAATCATTAAATTGTCTGTAGCAGCAGCTGGTACACGTGTGCCTATATATTTTGCAGACGTGTAGGCATAAATATATACCTATAGCCTATCTTTAAGAAAAAAAAATACCAATTCTACTGTACTGTATTTTGACCTCAGTTGTACAGCTTATATATTATGCATATTCTCAAAAATCTCATTGAATCGTGACCTCTATTTGTACTGCACCAGAAAGTACCCATTTCTGCAGTCCTGAAGCCCTTAGCAGATCTTGCTTTCAACCTGTGTGTATTTAAGTTCTTCAGCTGACATCATTTCAGTCTGGGAATATGACATACGGCCACTAATCCAGGATTAATTGAGCACTTATGTGCGGTACAAAACATTCTTTATATATTGACAAATATTTCTAAAAAATGGATTGGTATTTTTGCTGTTAATTGTTTCATTACTGACCTTTACCTCTGCAGACATATGCAGTTTTCGTTTTTTTGGGTGAGACTTTCAAAATATTTTTTTTTTAAGTGTCCAATGCTCAGTGCTAGCAGTGACATTTTTTTACAGTCTATTCAGAAGCATATATTTCAGTCTTTTGTATCTCATTTCTTTCTATTTATTTAAAACAACTTAGCATGGAAAATCTTGCAGATTTAAGTGACAGTGATGATGTACAATATGCATAAAATGAGCCTGTCCCTACCCGTGGTGTGTATTGCTAGGGACTCCATTGCAATATTTACAGTTAAACTAAACTTTTTCAAATGAAGCAAAATTGCATTTGTTTTGCAGATTTGCTCATCATTAAATGTGAAACATTTCACATTTGTCTTTTTGAGTAATTGGCTTTTTAAAATGATAAGGTGCTCTGAACACTTGTTATGTGGATAGGTCTGACGTTGTATCCCAGAAATCCATATGCCATACAGACAGAACAGAAGAAAGATATTCACAAGCATGTCACAGATTGGACTGAAGCAAGCCAAAAACCAAAGTGCCATGGCATTAACAATAGCACCAGATTTACTGTCACGATTGCAATCTGTGCTGTATCATAGACAGAAGGAGAACTTTTGATAGGTAACACCTCAGTGTTTTTTAAATCTTTTTGGCAAATTATCATTTTCATTATATTTTTGCCTGCCATATAATATTATTATAATGGTATTAAGTCACACGCGCGCACACTCGCGCGCACGCACCGAGTTTATTAGCCCTTCAACAAAAGGGCTGCTTTATGTTCCCTGCTAACTATTCCTCAACAAAAAAGGAAGGTATTTTCCTGAAGATTAACGCACGTTTTAGGGCAAACCGTCCACCGAAGTAGCAGGGATTTTGCAAACATCCCTTAAGTTAATGAAATCTTAATTAATAAAAGCTAATAGAGTTAATAAAGAAGCCACAGGCACCACGTAAAGCTCGACGGCTCGGAGGTTCCCAAAGTTTGAAGGTGGTAAAGAAGCAGGATTAGGGGGAAATATTTTTTTCCTGGGGTTCAATCACAACTGACTGTATTTTCCCGTTGCAAGCATGTAGACGTTTCTTTCTGACCATAAAATCGTACATTTTCTTCTAGTGTAAAAAAAGCTGCATAAAGCAGATTTGGCAATACCATAATTCATGTTGAGCTCTGATAAGTGCTGAAAAAGATTTACAAACTCACAGCTTGACACTGAGCCCACATGTTGGGTAGAGTGGAGAAAAAGCTCTAGAAATACTACGTAGAGCTTCCTGGCAGCAAGCAGAGAAACATCAGTCAATTGTTTTTCTTAATTGAAAGCCATCTTGGGACCTTGTTGAAAATAATGTATCTGCCTATCTTTTCTGCTGTTTAAATTACCTGGCTGGGGGAGTTGTCCTGGGGCCATTCACAATAGGCTTTTTTAGTGAAAGAAAAACACTGAAATTCTCACTGTGTATGAATTATAGATTTGAACCACCCTTCGTGTAGGTAGGAACTGAGAATCGTGAGAGCGCAGACCAACCTACCTACACACAAGTCCGGGTCTCACTGCCTTCTTTGCACTGGAAATTACTTCTCGATGTACTTTTTGAGCATCCTTTTCTGCAGTTCTTCCTTGCAGATATCACCCTTGTCTGAAATCATCGGGACTGCTTGCGTGAGAAACGGGCGCTTGCATAATTTTCGCTCGCTGCGTCGTACTTAGAACGACACTGGCAGAGCAGTTGGTGCTTGATATTCTCCAAAACGTCTCAAAGTTTACAGTGGTGCTGCTGCTGTGTTTTGCACTCGCTGCCATAAAATACCGTGTTGCCTCAAAATGTTGTGGGAGCTTCATTTAAATACCGTGAGCCGCGCTTTCCTGCCTGGAGTCTGGTGAAAATCAGGAAGGGCTCAAAATTTTGCTTAAAAGGGAGAGGAGTAGGTTTTCAGTAACTTTCTTTTATTTCTCTCCCTCCAGTTTCAAAAGGTTTGGCAAAGGCCGTGCTAGTTTTGGTTCACTCCAGCTTGAGCGTAGCATCCAAACACATCTCCAGTCTCCGCTCATCCTGGTGCAGGCATCACTGAAGATGAATCGTTGTCATCTGCACCTCTATTCCCACTTTCCTGGACTGAGCCACGACTGCTAAAGAACTGCAGGGTGGTTTGTGTAGGTAGGAAACACACAGTAAAGATGTCAAAGGCATTTTTGATAGTGGTGACGTTGATATGAGTGGCAGCCCGTCCTTTTACCTGCTTCCCCCCCTGAAGTGTGAAGGCATGTGCAGGTATTTCATACTTGCTCCCACCCCCAAGGGCTGCTGCTGTTTACCACTCTGGAAAGGGCAAAGTGAGATAATCCATTGGTAAACCAAATTGCAACTTGCCCTACCTGCTTACAGTAGCGTTACTGTCTTCTCTGATCTTCACTGCTAGAGTCAATAATTTGTTTGAACAAGTTTTCCATCTAATCATTAACACACTTAAAGCCTATAATGAGCTCTGTATACATGCAAATGCATCTTTTTTTAAGTGCTTGTGTAGATTTAAGGGCATTGTTTCCTTGTAAAATGGAAATCAGAGCTTTTTCTCACATAAATGTTACAGTCCTTAATAAGGGATGGATCAGCAGCAACTTTCTAAGCTTATTTAATTTAACAGTACTTTTGTCCTCATGTACTGTGTTTGGCATCTTTTTAAAGGGAAGAAATAACACTTTCAAACCTGTATCAAACCCCTTAGAAGATTTTCCCCAACCCCTCTCACCTTCCAGTCGCAGTCAGTGAATGAACGGACGGCTTCAGTTCAAATAAGAAGCGTTTATAAATAGATTGATTTTTTCCAACCTCATCAGGTGCTGCTCAACTCCCATTGTATCGATGTAACGACACTTGGGGGTAAATAAAGAAATTCATGACTTTAACAGCGCGAATGAAGAGAGAGGCTCTCAGATTAAAATGGGCACCACTCACGCTCTGCGCGACAGCTCGGAGGACTCTAGCAGAAGAGTAACCAGCTCAGTGAAAAATCAGAAACTGTGACTGCTATTTAGCACTGCAGCTTTTCACAGTAGCTCAACACAAAGTTACTTAGCACAGGTGTTTCTGTAAGTCTGATACATTGGGAAAATTCACAAGGTTCGCCGTCTCTCTTGCTCCGTGTCGGCTGTGAAGTTGGTCCTGCGATGCAATAAATGGGTTTCTGGTTGGAAAGAGAGCGCCTAGGCAAACGAGCGAGTTCAAACATAGGAGCTGATCTAGATTCATTTCCGTCGTTGCTAATTCTTAACGCGTGACAGTAGTGAGGTGAATGACCCGTCAGCGAGCAAAAGCAGTGAAAAAGGGGAATGAGTTATCGTTCCGAGTTAAGCGTGAAACTGAGATCGTGTTCTCCCCGTCGGTAAAAGCAGCTTGCCCGAATAATGAGGATATCAATGCTCTTCCTTTGTTAAGTGAGAGAGTTTTGAGAAATATTCACCTATTTTAGTATTTCTCAGGGGTTCGTTTACAAGATAGGGTGTATTTCTCTGCTTTCAGCCTGTGTTTGCATTTCCAGAAGAGGTGAGATGGTTTAATTGAATTTCTAAACACCTAAAACTCTCAGCAATTTTTTTTTTTTCCCCCTCCTTTTTCCTTTACTTCTCAAGTTCTGGCAGTATCTAATTTATGGCTTAATTCTTTGTAAGGTCATCTTCTAAGTGAGTGACTTCTGGTTAATCTTAGACAGTATGAGCGTGGCTGTGATGGAGAATCGGTTCATCTGTTCTCGGAAGGAAAGGAGTGAGTTACGGGGCTGTTGACGATTGAAGACCCAGAGTTTAGCTGAAGACTAGGTATAATTTCTTACATAGTTATTATTTTTCTCTCATTTTTTCAAGGTGATCTGGCAGTGTTTTGGCTAGTATAGCCAAAGGTTATTTTTTAAAAAAAATCCTTTTCTGATACTGTGTTTTTTCAAGGAGATAGATAAGGTTACTAGTTTGGATTTGCTTCTGATAGTGAAGGAACTGATAGGTGGTGGTGGGGTTAATTTTTTTGTCTCTTTTCCCCCCACTAACTCCTTTACAAGTTATTCTCTCAGTTGGGCTATGAAGGTATAGCTTTCTTTTGCTGTCAGGCTCAGAAGTGATAGCTAACTTTGTTGCTTGTGGTTCTGCTGTTAATTTACATGCAGCTCTTCCTGACTGTCACTAACATATCTTTTGTTCCCTGAAATATTCACTCTGTGAATAAATATAACTTTTCTGCTATTTTTGCTCTGAGTGATTTGCTCATTTCACTGGAAAACGGCACAAGTACTCGTATTCTGGAAGTTGCATGTTGCTTAATGAAGTACCTTGCTGAATCAGGGCTACCGTGTTCCAGCAGATGAAAGAAAAGCACATAAGAAGCTGTACTGCCAGGTTCTGCTTTGAATGTTTTTCTTTTAATCAAATTTTAGACTTATTAGCATAGCGGATCATGGTTTTGCAAAACAAACAAAAGCTTCTAGTCTTGTTCTTGAAAGCATTGGGAAATGTTAGTGTAATTGGTTCTGTTTATAGTTCAAACTCACATGTCTCTGCTCATAGACACGAGTAATAGAGAGAGTCTCAGTTCTTCCAGCTCTGGTCTAATGAGTTAGTGCCCCAAACCACTGGCAAGTAACTTATCGGTCTCCTTTCTCTGAGTCCAGAATCTGATAACATTCTTAATTATTTTAGTGGCAGGAGAACGGTGCGAGGATTAGGTCGTGGGTGGGATTGTAATACAGGGTAACCTAACACTTCCAGAAACAAAAGCCTGAAATTCCAGTTTCCTTAAGGCTTTCCATTTTGCCTCACGATTTGAAATGCATGCTTCTAACCGAACGTTGCTTTTGAGTCGTCATGTGCTGTTGAGCTTGATGAGAGCAATAGCGTACCCGCTGTCTCTAGCAGCATGGTGGGAAAGGCAAAGACTGTGTGGGTCAGGGATCTGTGGGGAGATGCTCTGGTAACAGCCCTTCTGTATCTGCAGTTTGTGTTGCTGGATAAGCACGAGTCTTCCGGCCCATCCACAGTGCTTGAATTAATATGCAATGATGACATCTTTGGACAAGGAGGCCATAATGCATTTTAAACCACTCTATTTATTTCCCTGTCATGTGTACTGTACATTTATTGGTGACAAGAAAGGGAGCAACAATCACAGTGTTGCAGGGCTCCAGATAAATATGGCCTTATGATTATGGCACGGAGGACTCAAAACCCAAATACCCAGCCACTCCTCTGCTCCATAATTTTGCCTATTTTTAGCTTCTCTTCTATTTAGATCCCCAAGTTCCTGAAAGAGCTGTCACCCCAAACCTGCATTTGCCTGTACTGCATCATCCCAAAGCCTGCGATAGCAAAGAATATCAGGCTTTCAGACACAGCATATTTAGAAAAGAGAGAGAGGGAGTCTGCCAAATTCCCAAAAACCACTTCCCAATTCCCCTCACGAATAGCAGGAAATTACTTGTTATCAGCGGGTAATTCAACCACAAACATTATTGATTATCCAACCTCAATCTTTACAGCCTTGATGGCCAAATATTTTGCAATCATTCTCTCTATTTAAAACGAGAAGATGTGATTTTTATTTTGGAAAAATGGGGGGGGGTTTTCGATTTTTCTCCATGCCACATCACATTGTGGCTCGTCCCTCCAGATTGTCCAGTGTGATAGCCAGAAACTTGACTGACAGATGTCAAAGTGTACATCATGTTCTAATACATGAGAAAAGCCTATGATGTTAACAAAAAAAATAAAATTCAGATACTTGCAAAAACATATACATATTTTTAAAATAATGTATATGGTTTGGAATGTTTGGTACTTGGTATAGCCCAGTGCATACCAGAAACTCAAACATCTTATGTGTTTCTTATACTTTTTTTGCTCATTTCACTGTTCATCTTAAAAACCAATGCACTACAGAATTGATCAAAGTAGGTTGTCTTGTTTGTGAGCTACGTAGTCAAATATTTCAGTAATTTTTCAACCAGTTATGGCTAGCTGACTGAATTCAGTTAGTGTAAGAAATTCACTTGAGTTCTGAGCTGTATTCCCTCAAAAAGCTGTCCTTAGACACCTCTTGTGAGAAGATAATTTGATATTTTGGTTATGTGATATTTTTAAATAGCATTTCACATAGCTTTCTGTCATTACTACAATACTACATCTAGTAGTTGATAAATTCAAGGGCCAGTGCAGTTCCACAATGTCTAAAGAAAAGCCCCAAAATCCTCCACTACTGAAAAACTGTTTTGAAACTATTATGAAAATTTGGAGACATAAAAAGTTGTTGTTTTTTTGTTAGTTTGCTTTTTGGTTTTTTTTTTAATTCAGATTGCAAGAATTTTTAATCTAAAAATTTAGATGATATTACTCTTTGAATAAAACACTGTCTCCATACTATCTATACTGTGATGCTGCTTATTATATAAAATTACTTCATCCTTAAATGAGATAAACCCTCTACTGTGTAGGAAAGGATCATAGCCTATTAGCCTTTTAGGTATTTGAAATATCCATATTCTTGTGTACTCGGTTAAGAACTGTACGTACGGTACCACCCATGAAAGTTTTCTAGCAAGGTCGTGACTCTTTAGAGACTAGATTGTAGAGAGGTGACAAAATGCATTCATCTTCCTATGTCTCAACAGCATCATTTCTATTAAAACACTGTGTTTTTTGAACAGAAATCTTTTCAGTTGCTGTAGTTGGAAATGTTTGTTTTCTTAAATGGATCGAATAGCCTTATTCAAAACATTTTTCATCCTGCTTAGCTTTTCCTAATATTTACGTGCAAATAGAGATGGAAAGAGGCAAACCAAAGACGTTCCGCATTGTTTGCTTCCTGCAAGGGAAGATAGCAACCATTATATTTTCCTGTCTGCAACACTTAGGAACTTGACACAGCTGGCAGGGTATGTGTTCAGATCATGGACCAACTTTGATGTTTTACATTGTTATTAAAACAATAGCTGGCATGGTCATGTAGCAGCAGGATATTACACTTACTGTTCAGTGGACCTGTTTTTATAGAGAGGACCTCCTGCCTCCTTGCCCCAGGCCACAAAACCCTCTACTGTGGAGATGGTGTTTTGGATCTCTAGCAGTAGGAGGATTCTTGTGTTGTATTGGCTTTTGGCAAGTTAATAAAATAACGTAAACAGCTATTTGGGAAAACGACCGCGTGTTCTACAGGCTCAGTATACAGAGAGGTTCTGAATCACCAAAAAAAAAAAAAAGAAAAAGGAAATACTCAAATGAAAAAACCTGGTAAATATAACGATGAAAAATCCCATTCAGTAGCGCTGTTTCATCTCTTAGAGATGCTTTATTCAGCAGCGGGTATCAATCCCCACGAGTAACATCTGCTATCAGAGGATTTGCAGGTACACCTTTGTCCACTGCTGACTGAATTTGTGTCAGTGTTGTAATGCAGCAGGTTCCTGCTTTTCACTCAAACCGGGATTAGCATCGACTTGGGCTGGAGGGCATTCAAGCCGCTGTTCTTCTTTTAGCTATATTGCTCTCTTAACATCAGATTGTTTCAAAAGGTGTTGTACAGGACACAAAAACCTGAATTTCGATGCAGATAATTCTGCGCAGCTCTAAACTTAACAGGTGTTCTCTTTGGTGTAAGTAGACAAGGAACAATTCTTGAATGTTTTATACACATAAGCATGGCCCAACTATGTTACTCTTAAGTATAAAGATACTTAGAGCAGCATCTCTTTTATTTTTTTCTCTGTCTTGTGCAATCTCAGCACTCATTAATGGGAGACTTGTGTCAGTAAATGAAATACTAAAAGCCAGTACTGGCTTCTGCCTGCAAATAATGTGGTTGTAAAATACTCTGCTCCTGATGAATAAATTTCTGGGTAAAATAAGAGTTAACTAAATGAAATCTTTACACATAGCACACATATATTTTAAATATATATCTTTGTTTGCACTGAAGGTAGAGCATTCATTCTCCCTTTGATATTTTTGTTCGTTTCAAGGACTTATCATGTTGAGTCTCACTCACATATATCATAAAGTGTTATAACATGCATATAAAATTGGACAGGAGGACCATTCATCACTAGGTATGGTCCAGCTGGTAAAACTAAGGAAGACGGGACTTCTCTAAGAAACCATTGCCAATATCTCTGTGTGTGGCTGTGTAATATATGGCTTCACATTGCAAAGGCAATAACAGTAAAATATTACCCCAAGGAGAAAAGTAGCTTGCAGTAGGTATTCATACACGGCCTTTGGTCTTTGATCTGTGGACAAAATGTGCAATTGTCTATTCCCCTACTTCCCCCTCTGCGCAGACACGACTGAGTTGTGTCTTAATTATTATCTCTTTCTCCTCTGCTTCAAGCCAGTGTTGGGGGTACTTCCTTCTTGCTTCCTAAGTCTGCTGACTTCCATCTCCCTTGACTTTGGCTTAACGGCTGGCAGACGTTCATCCATCCTGCAACCATAGCGAGGGTGGTGCATCAGTGGGGCTGGAGCAGAGGGTGGTACTGGCAGGGGGTACATGGGAGGCTGTACGCAGCTGTCTTGACATCCAAGAGGTCATCTGCTGCCTGTCTCACATCTTCCTTTTTGCACTTAGCCCTCTGAAGGAAAGCCCTGTTTTTCAGAGGCCAATCCAAGTAGTCCATCTGTGTCTTGCATAGGGCATAGTTCCAGCATAGCAGTTCAGCAGGAAATAACTTCCTCTCAGTATGTTCCTTGGATGTTTAGCAGAAGGTACTTGCTCTTCCTTACCTTCTCCTTCACTCAAGCAACATGTGCTTTCTTTTCACACATCTCCAAGGGCAGCAAGAAATAAGACCTGGACTGGTGGGTAAGAGAGGGAGAATAACAAGCTTTTCCTTGAAAGCAATGGCAGCATCCCAGTATTCCTGGCAGAGCATTGAACCTTTCCCCCTCCAGGGAGGCACCTCCAACCTGAGCTCTGTTTCTAATCCAAGGAGGAGTTTTGGTCTTTCAGGCCTAATCAACTTTAATCATGACCTCTTATTTGTTCAATATCTTCCTTATAAGCAATAGAAACCAGTTCTTCTGCAACTGAGATTCTTCACAGCCAGGAAGGAAAGGAAAAGATTTGTCTCCTAATGCAGGGTGAAGACCTGATTCTCTCCTTGCTAATAGCAATGGAATTTCATAGGAACTGGTATATACTATGAGTCCATTGCACAGCAAATGGAAGAATTAGGCGCAAAGATTTTTTTTTCCTTCTTAACAGTCCCAGAGTTCATTATTTCATTACTAAATTATGTTGAAGGACTCAGTCCTAAGAATTTACCAGGAAAAAAAATGATTTGTTCATCATTGCTGTGATGCAGTTTCATTTAAAAATCTGTTCTTCTTGGAAGTTTGAGCCCAGACTTCAGAGCTATTGATGTACAGACCCCAAACACTAGGTTTCTTCCACTAAAAAGCAGCTCACTGTAGAGGAGCAGGTTGCTTTGATGTGATTCCCAGAGAATGGATGTGCAAGTCAGTCATACTGCAAGGCAACACAATTGAAGACATATCTTATAAACATCTGGCAGCCATTGGTCTTACAGTTGCTAATACTGCAGAAGTTGTGAAAACACAGGATCTGTTTGTTGCCTCTTTGCAACGCTTGGTTTTCACAGCAATTTTTACAGAGTCAGAAGAAACAGGGTAATTATAACATGAGGTTCAACATCTTTAGATATGTAGAACATTTTCTCTTGCTTAAAACAAATATTCCCAAAGAAAGTATAAAACATTTTTCCGACTTGCAAAGTTTTTGCAGTCTATCATTTAAATTGCTTAAATAAAGGGAGCTTTACTACTCCCAAAAGCTGAGAATATAACACCCGCCATGCATATTAGCTTGATCTTTTTGACAGACCAGAAAAGTGTTTGTGCGTGCCAATTAAAACAAAAATGGATCCCCAGTGGCTTGTTCCTCACACAACTTCTGAAGACTGCTATCATTGTATGCTGGGGTAACCCTGGATAAGGCGGCTATCCAAAGTAAACAAACTTTCCAAAACTTTCCTGACAGATGGGGGTTACAAATGCATTTTAATAAGAGAGTTGCCAAAGCAACTTTTTTTTTTTTTTTTGCAATCAGCGTATATTTACTTAACATCTAGCAACATTGGGAACACAAGGCAGATACTTTCTCACAAAATTTTTTAACAAATATCTTGGGTTTTTTTTTTGTTTTTGCTTTTGAAAGATTGGTTGAAGACCTTTTCTTTCAGGCTGATATTTCCCCGTCACTTCAATGTTAACTTTGCTCAACATCCAAAGGACTGCTAGATCAGGAAAGCCAGACTGTAATACGAGACAGACAATCTGCTTGATAATGAAATTTCTGTGGTAGTCATAAACATCTAAGAGTCCTTTAAGTATTTAAGTAATTTAACTATCAGCATAACCATGACTACCTCTGTTTGATAGGCTGGATCATATAATGGATCTATGATGCAGTATGAATATAGTGCAACTCAGTACTGATCATTTTGTTTTGTTTTCTTTGGATTTCTTGAGTACTAGACACAGCTCTATGGTACAGCATGGAGAGGTATTTTATTTATCCTTTCTGCTGCTTACTCATTCAGCATAAACATGGCCAAGAGACTGGATTATCTGTGAGAAGGAATTTCAGATCAACTTCCAGAAATGCAGTTAGACTTTTGACATGTTTTTAAAAACTTCCATGTCTCTGTCCCTGTTTAATTCAAATCCAGTTAATTAAACCACTAAGGAGCATAGTGTCTCCCAACTTTAATTAATTCTACTTCTACTGTGGGTATGGGCACATGAGTATCTATGTTTCATGTGTTTATTCTCAAGCTATGTTATATTCTATTATATTTTGTTAAGAATATTTAAAAAGAGAGAGAAAATTCCTAGTGTCCTTTATTTATTTTTTTTTTCCCTTTCTTTTTGACTCTCTTCCCACCTTTCCTTTCCCAGGCGTGGTGGCTGCCATGCAGATTGAGAGTGGTGTGTCCCGTGTAACATGGGCTGGGTGGCTAGATCCCACCCTGCAAAAATATCTCAGGAAAACAGAGGGGAAAGCCCAGATTCCTCTTCTTTATGGTGAATCGGGATGATTAGCATGATCAGGGAAAAAAAAAAACTTTTGTGAGAGAACAAGGTGAGATGAAGGGAGCAGCGGGAAGGGGAAAAGTCTTAGCTTTGGAGCTCGAAATGCTCCAGTGACTCACATTTCCTTTTTTCCTGCGCATATCAAGGGCAGCAATCCCAATGCACCGTGCAACAACAGGAACACATTTTATTGAATTTCTGCACACAGAGGTACCTGTCAATCCAAGTTTAAATCACTTAGTGTTCAACCACAAGCTGTGTGAGTCCCAGGTGACATTAAAATTTAGGTTTTCTGCACTGGACTGGCATATGGTGGGATTTCCACAGTCCAGAGGTGTCCAGTAATCCAGTGCTGTGCCACTGGGGCAGGCTACGTGAAGCTTCACCCCCGTAGCCCAGCATTTTTCCCAGTGTCCCACATCCAGAGGGAATTGAACAATGGCTGGTTTCAGTGTTTGTCTGAAGAAAGAACTGTGTGATGGCTGCTTGGTGGCCATGCCTGGTCTATACGTGAGCCATACGCTTCTTGAGCTGCTCGCTCTCTTCCCTTCTGGGGCAGGGTACAGACTGGGAAGGGGTTTTTGTTGCATTTCTCCTTCCCCATAGGATTCTTCACGTCCTGAATCAAAGTTTGTTCTCGGCATTGTCTAAAAATAGTTCATCACTGCAAATAATAGTTACAGTCACCAGAGATGCATAAGTACACTTTGAAGTGAGTGAATCAATAATACGGTTTGGTATTTTTGTTTTGCTGTGTGAATTCATCCCCCTTCTCCATATCTCCATAGAGTGCCGATCAGTAGGATTGCTAGAATTGCCTCCATCCCCATTCTGCAGCTAAAATAAATGTTTTTATATTCTTGCATTTGTTCTTACAATGAATGTGTCTGTAGAAATGTGTATTGGTGGAGAACTAGTGGGATACCGTGAAGAAGACTTTTTTTTTTCACAGCAGTGCAATACTCCCCAGACCAAAGTTTGCAGGAAGACTATGCACAGAAGAGCCCGGGCTTATCCCATGGTGCTTTTTTTTCTGACTTTTATCTCCTGTTTTCCATAGACATAGGTATACTGGGAAAGGGAAGAATCTCTGAGAGGTGTTTTTAAAGTTAACCCAGCTGATCTGTAAAAGTTTGGAAGTCCTGAAGGAGCACAGCCATGCATGGCACTATAGCATGTCCCAAAGCACAACCTAGCACAACAAAAACATAGGATCTGTAAGGTTTTTAAGAACTGCTGGTCCTGGGTTGGTTCAAAGTGTATTTATCTTTTAAAAAATGGTAATGGTATTAATTAGATGCGGTGTCCTATGTTTCGTGGAGCTATATAGGTATCTTTTTGTTTAATATCATGGAATCTGGAGGTATACAACCATGGTACATCATTATGGTGATGTGCAAAAGAAGCTCATCCCTCCGTCTGCAGCTTTGTAAGGTGACAAGAGAAATCCTTAATAAGCCACAAATAAAATATGATAAAAAGTGTTTCACACCTTGTTGGCAGCTCAGCAGTGTATTGAATCTTATCACACATTTACCTGTGGTGAGCCGATACTTTCAGAGCATCAGTGCTTCACCACGGGACTGCACAACAGCTCATGGTAAAACTACCATGTGAGGGGGATTCAGACTTGGAAGTGATTTTTCCAAGGTGCTATAGCAAGAGAGAGAGAATCCTGGCATCCTGGCTCTTCTGTAAGCAACGGGAAGGGCACACCCAAGGGTTAACATCAGTTGTCATTCCTCTCGGGTATTTATCCTCAACAGCAGCATCATAATTCTGCCTGGTAAGGTAATGCTAATTCCAGACTCTAGGCTTTGCAAAAATGATGGCAAAGAGAGAGGGATTTCGGGAAATATTTAAATAAGTGAAGTACCTGGCACAACGGAGACTGGCAGCTCTATCTGGAGCACTTCATGTTTTATTTATTTATTTTATTTTATTAATTTTTTTTTTTTTTAAGGGTTTTTTCCCCTCCAGATTTGTCTTTCGTTTGTTTCTTCAGTCCTGTTTATTTCAGCAGTGCCTGATAGAGGGACGGTGTTTCAGCACGCCTTAATATTGAACAATTTATGCTCGTTGTTAGTTATACATCATTTAGAGCTCTGATCATAAATTGTTCAATCACAAGGTTTAGTCAAAGCTAGCATTCTTTACTGATGTCTTTTCCCAAGGGTGTTGAAAATTCGATTGTTCAAAGTGCAAATATGGTTTAGCAATCCCTTCCAAGAACCATTTATCTGAAATCCTAAGGAGGTAATATATAAAAGTGGGATAGGAAACCTGCACATTAAATGGGATTTACCAGCCAAAGCCTTTGGAACTGCTTTCCTGTGAATGACTGGAATGGAGCAGAACAAAGTCAATTACTGACTGTAATTAAGGAGTGGATGCATTTAAACTGTAGAGAGCAGTAGCAGTCTTCTTGAAACTGTCTAGTTACTCTGAAGATTAGTCTGAGGAAAGAAAGAAAAGGACTTGAACTATATCTTACAGAAAGTATATTTTAAATGAATTCTCTTCCCTCCATTCTATGATCTGTTTTTTACAGATTTTCTCCTAAAACACTGATAATATATGATTATCAAAATAACACATTCAGACAAAGAAACTTTCAACATGTATTTTGCTTTGGTCTTGTTAGCAATGGAGTATCTCTTTTGCATATCATACAGTGCAAATGTTTATGCAGTGCCGAATACTTGTATTTTAATAAAGCCTGAATTTACTGAACGGAAGACTGAACTATGTTGTGTCCTTTTTAAGCCTTCAAAATACAGTGAATCTAATTATATATGTTGCTCTTACTTTGAAAATGTTATTGCATTTTATAATTTTAATAATGATTTGTTTATACTGGGAGAGAGGCAGTAGATTGAATAGTTGCCTGTGTTTAGTCTAATTCCTATCTGCATGTATACATTAATAAATTGTGATATAATATCATACGTTTTGACCCCAAACCTTGCTGCGCGAGCTGGGCGCAGGACTGGAGGTCAGTTCTTTCAACTGCTCACCTTAAGTTGATTTTTGACTTTTTTTTTTTTACTTTTTTTTTTCCTTTTGATAAAGGGAACGGCGAAATGTGTGAGTAGCGATTAACGTTATGGCTGAGGACTAATAAGGCAATTCAAATTTCCCCAGTAAATAACTCACGGGGAGCAACGGGGTGGCTGGAGGGGGTCTGCTCCTGAAGGGTGCGGATGGGATGGGATGGGATGGGATGGGATGGGATGGGATGGGATGAACATCTGCAGCCGGGCAGCCTCCGAGCCCGCGCTGGGGGACCATTCCCACATTCTCCACAGTGCTCTCACAGGATGTCTCCGCTGGAGCTGCTGCGCTGACGGGATTTTCCTTAATGCTGATGACTTTGGAAGCCTTCCTTACAGGCATTTCCTCAATAAAGGGAGGGTTATAGAACAATTAATAGAACATTAAGCTGTTTTGTCTTTATTTTTGGTTGGTTTTTTTTTTTTAATTCTTTTCCTGGTAGTAGTTCACTTTTAAGAAAGATTCGGGGGGTACCCAGGCTGGTGAGGATCTGTTGTTTCTTTTCTGCTTTAGTAAGAACTCTGGACGTGGGGCAGACGCAGTGGAACAGTAGCAATTCAGGTTGATGGATTTACATAAATAGGCAGTGCCAGGTCTTAATGGCGTTGCTCTGCTTTTCCTCACGCTTTGGTCGGAAAGAAATCTCTGTCGTCCGCTGCGTTTAGCTGAAAAATACCTGCACAGGTTTTGTCCCTGAATAAGACACTCCAAGGAGCACCCCAAACCTGCATCGTCGCCAAAACTCCGAAAAGCCACGCGTACGATTCACAGGTGCCAGCGCTCCCCAGTTTCGCTCGAGCAACTCTCAACGCCAGAAAAATAAGAGAAAAGCTTTGGTTGCAGAGCTGGCAGGAGCTGAGCTGCTTTGGTGCGTGGGCAGGACGAGCTCCTGCCCCTTGCAAACACCGTACCCCTCCATTCACTCGTCCGCAAAACACCCAGAACTGCTGCGCCCCGGATCATGCTCCGTAGCCACGTGCGCCCGGGGACTCTGCTGAATAACGTGGGGGCAAAGCACTGCACAGCTCTGTGCCTCAGTTGTTGCCATCTGTAAAATGGGGCTGTGTAAAATACCTGGCTGAAAAGATATATATATACCTACACGTAGATGTTTTAAAAAAATAACAAAAGTGATGTATCGTTTGCTATCATGGTGGCTTGCAGAAGTTCAGACCAACAGCATATGCGTGCGTATTTCCACCAGATATTGTTAGGCAGTGGAGCAGCATTATCAGGGGATTGAATATTCTTTTGATAAATATTCCCAGTGAGTGGGTCAAAAATGTAAATCGACTTCTATTCAGACAAACTGGGGATTTTTTTTCGTGATAAATGGGCTCCTAATTACCCTGCTACAGCCATCTTTGATGGTAATTTTTTTTTTTTTTTTTTTAATGTGAAAAAGAGTGACATGATTAATTTTACCAAAATGCTTGGAAGTGGACTCTGGACTCACAGGTAGATAACAAATTTGTAAATTCTCAAACGGAGGTGCCAGATGCACAAATAATAATGCCAAACCAGAAAAGGAAACTGGGAAACAGCAGGAATGAATTCTCCTATCGCCTTCGTTTCTTTTCAGGTTGCTTTGATTTACATGTGAACTGTGTCTTGAAGCCCCGAGTTTCCTGGCTTTTCTGAACTTTTGTCACGTTCCCGTTAGTTTTGCACTGTTTGTGTTCGGTGGTTGCACTGCTGAGACAATATCTCGTTTGTTGTGACACGTTCAAAACAGTTTTCAGACAGAGGTTCAAAACTCCTCGGTAACTCCGCACTCCAGGAGATCCTTCTTGGTACAAAGGGGGAAGCATTTGGGTGGGCGGGAGAGAAAACAGAAGGAAATCATCTGTCTGGTGTGTGCTTTACTTACCTGTGTGTGTGTCCATGCCCTCCCCAGATCACGACAGTGTCAGGGAATGAGTTCCTGCTCCAGTCGGATATCGACTTTCTCATATTGGATTGGTTCCACGCTATCAAAAATGCAATTGACAGATTGGTATGTATTTGTTTTGGCTGTTACCTTTATTAATTAAGATGTAGCAATTTCAACTTCATTTGCTCAGGCATCTCTACAGGTTTTTAGGCAGTCAGCAGCTAGCTAGACATTCCTTTCTCTGAAGGATATAAAAATATGTATGCAAATCTACTAAAAAATGTCAGATAAACAAGGTTGTCGAACAAAAATGTCATTTGATTCTTGCCTCGAATTGGAACGCTACATTTATTTCTTTGAAATAACAAGAACATTGGTTTGCTGAGGGTTGTAAAAGCACACAAGCACTTAATAACTAATGAATTTTTGCATTTTCTGTTTATGTAGCCTACAGTATATAATCTTCAATAGAACTATTAATACATTTGAGCCTTTTATGAATTTTTGTATTACTTATTCACAAGAATAACACGAGCAAATAATATTCCTTTGTAACTGATTGCTGTTATTCTCCCAGGAAGGCTGGGGGTTTTCTACTAGAAGTAAGCAAGGCTGCATTTTATTAAAACAGCTTTTAATTACCAAACCAGATTCAGCTGTAGCTTTTTCTTTCTTTTTTTTTTTTTTTTTGCCACTCTCAGTACAAATTCCAAATGTCTTCCTCCTACCCCTGCCTGATCCAAGAATGTATTTTTTTGAGAGGGCACTGACTTGCCTTGTTCACTGCAGAACCTGGTGCGAGAAAAATATCCCCATTTCTTGCATTTTTCAGAGGCTTTGCTGCAATGGAATTGGCAGAGCAGGCAGAGGCAGCCTCTTTGAAAGGGTTAATCTGAACACGGCTACTGTTTCCTTAAAGAGCTACAAACATTATATTACCCTGAGGCTATAATCAGCCAAGGAAAGTTTGATCTGATGATGTATGTCTTCATATTGTGCATTTCATTGGGTGTGTGAAGATATTGATATCTTACTGAAGATTTTGGGGTGGAGTTTTCCATGGAGACTCAGAACCCTTTCTTTTTTCGTTTTGTTTTTTGGGTTTTTTTGGGGTTCTTTGTCGGTTTGGTTTTTTTCATGTTACTCAGCTAAGCATCTAATATCCTTGATTATTTTTTTAGTGCCACTAAGATAATATTAGGGCACCAGCAGCTCTAAGGGTGCAGTGAACCACAGCAGCAGTGGCTGGTGGGGCACGAGCTGTAAATGGTTAGGTTACCTGAGGGTAGGGTTTTTCCCAGCAGTGAAGATTTGCCTTTGCTGCCTGCACAGGACACGATGCCACCACCATGCCACCACCAAGCACTCAGTGACCATTTTAAACCTGCTGTTTATTTCAGTTTGAAAACTTCGGATGAGTGTGTAAAGCCTCTCAGCTTTCCAAGCCATGGGGATGGCTAAATCTCACCTGGCCAAACACCATGGGAAGAGACGTGTGATTAGTCAAAATACCATCTCTGGTTTTTCTTTTATTGTTATCTTCCTTTTTTCTGCTAATGGTCCCTAATTGTCACTTTGTACACCGGGGAATTAGAGCAAGAGAGTAAAGTCCCCCACACTTTCCTAAGCTTAGACCAGCAGAATTCAACCCCGTATTTGTAAGGATGTCTGAAACAATTGCATTTGCAAGAATATTTACTGTTAACTCTCTAAACCAGAAAAAGCAATTTAAGCAACCTTCCTCTTTGCAAGCACTCGGAAGTAGCCTGCAATGTGGAAATAATTTTGGTCTCTAAAGCCTAAAGAAGTAGGCCTTTTGTTTTCCTCACTTAAACAGGAATTTATCTCAGAAATTAAGATCAGTCTGTCAGGGCCATAAAAGCTCTGCCATATGACAAATTTTTGCATTACACTTTCCTTAAATTATATACTCTCTGCATCACTTGCTCTTTGTGCCTGTTAGCTTCTGATTCTGTACTGGCATTCTGTAATCTCTTGCTTTTATTCTTACAAATAATTATTTTATGAAAAGCATGCACATATATGTATATTCTTTTCCTAGCAAAAAGAACGGAGTTGTACATCAAGAAATTTGGAGTTCAAACTCAGAAGATCCTCCAGCATCGAATTACTGAATAGCTTAGACACTGAATCCAAAGAACCAAAGCCTGAACACAGAAAATCTTTAAGTAAGGCTTTTTTCTTTTCTCTTTTTTTTCCTTTCTTTTTTTTTTTTCTTCTTCTTTCCTTTTTAAATAACTATGCCATTACAGAGTAAGATAATTTTTATTACATACAGAATGTAAGGAAGATCACTGAGAATTTTAAAGCTGAATGTGTTCTGTGCTGATATACATAACTTGCATTTAAGTAAAGACAGTTACTAGCTCCACACTTTTAAAGGGTGACATTCTCTCCTAAGCAAAATAAATTTGTTTAGGAGCAAGGACATTTATTCAAGCCATTTATTTTTAAAAATAAGTAACATGAGTCCTATGTTAATGGTCTGTTGCAGTTGCTTTGTTTCCATTTTAGTAAAATACCTCCAATTGCCAGAGTAATTTTGTTTGTTGTGTATTTATACACTGGATTGCTGAAAGAACTGACACAGCCTCTGTAGCTGACAATCAGTGATGTATCTATAATTTCATAGTAGGCAAATTCCTGGGATCGAGGTTGATTTTTGTCAGTGTGATTCTGTGACAAGAAAGTGATCTAAAACTAGCAGGGGTGTGCTTTCCTCCACGGAGACTTTCCTTTTCCAGCCTGTGCTGAGATGCTCGTGATGTTGTGGGCAGTAGAGGCAGGAGCTGATGGTGACCCTGAATCACTCTCTCAGCAATTTTTTAAATTTCACCCTCTCTCTCTCTCTCTCATCTTTGTTTTCCTTCTTTGTTTGGCGGGAGACTCACATCCTGCTTCTAACGTAAGCACAGTGACAGCTTCAGCCTCGCGTGCTGGTACGAGATACCTATAGGTACTGAAGTTCTGTGTAGGAATTTGCCTGCACGCATTTCAGTGAAGGATCAAAGCCTTAGATGTTGAGAAAAGGGCTGCATTAAAACGACTCAACGTAGCTATTTTTAATGATAATTATCCACACAATCATGAATATATGCACACATGCGTGCGCGCGTAGACACGCAAATAGAGAGGTTCATTAAATAGTCTCTTTTTGCAGACCAGAGCATTTTGTTGTTGCGGTTTTTTGATGGTTTTTTTTTCCTATTATCTTGGAGATTTGGGGGGGTTTAAGTTTTGGGATTTTGGGGTTTTGTTTGTCAGTTTTGGTTTGGGTTTTTTTTTCTGTAATAAAACATAATGTAGCCCGAACGTAGCTCGTGAAATATTGTCCCAATATCTTTGTGCTATGTGTTACATTGCATTTCTCACAGGGAAGAAAAATAAGACTGAGAGCGTGGTACGTTTGAAGGGCCTGATTCTGCTCTTATTGTAGCTGACAGCGAAATACCCATAAAGTGCCTCAGCACTTGGGGATTTTTTATTTATTTATTTAGACTTCTCACATATCTTTAAATGAAAATTCGTCAGACAAAACAGAAAAAGTGAACATGAACAGTGACAGAGAGTTAGTCTGCATTTCTTTTCAAACCTTAGAGAATCCTGAATAACTGTTTTGTTAAAGGCTATTTAAACTATTAAAAAATGTGAAAATATCTGCTGTGAAATCTCACCGAATCGGAGCTTGCATTTAAACACTGTAGATTGGATTGCTTCTAAAATATGTATTCAGAACTTTTTTTTTTTTTTGGCCCCTTGAGATCAAGCAATTATGTGGAATTAGAAAAATCATATTATTCACTTACTTATTAGTAGTCTAAGCACAAACTGTATTGTCAGTTTTCTGCCTTTGGCTTTCTGTGCCCTTAATGTTCACACAAGTATCGTAGCCAGAATTATCGGCAGCTAGAGCCAAAATTGCTTTAAAAAGGCATGAGAACTGGTAATGACACATTGTTAGCAGTTAACAGGTGGTCGTTTCATTGTCCAGTTTGACTGCAGAGCACAGAGAAGATATGTGCAATATCTGCAAGTGTGTTTATAAAGTTTCTTACAAAGTTTTAACAATTTTCTGCTTTTATAGTGCTCTGCTATTATTGAGCGTGGCCAATGCCGCAGCCAAACAAAGGAGATTTTTGTTTTTACAAGGCGGCTTAAAACCCCTCCAGTTTAACACTGAAGATGAGCAACTGATGTGTTAGCAGGCCACCCCCACCCCGACAAACAATTCAGACAACTCGGACTCACTTGTGTTTACCTTCTCTGCATTTTAAGGGCTGCAAAAAATGTCCAGTTGTGGACTCGGTACTTCTCTGTCCTTGGCGTTTTTTAGCGACGTAGAGTAGATAAAGGACAGGTAAATTCTAACCAAAGTATTCCAGCAAATTACTCTTTAATTATAATCTGGGAAGTCTGCCTCCAGCCACTTAGTAGCAGGAATTTGGGGTTTGTGTTTAATTCTAATTGCTTCTGCTTACACTACAAGGACAAATGGTAATTCTCAGTTATGCTTTTTGAGCTGTAGACACTGATTTCGTTGAAAATTGGGCTCAAACTGCCAGCCTCAATTTTCAAAGTTCACAGAGTGTCCGTCTTCTTGGTCACGCAGCTTTTCAGTGCCTTCTCATCCAGTCTGGAATGAAATCATGTTCTAATTGAAGTTTTCTTGAGCTAAGAAGAAACCCAGTATGGCCTTGGGGAACATTACCAAAATATGTAAAACTGTGATCCAGCACTCAAATACATGACAAGAGATTACTCTTTATTTCATGATGCCAACTATTTCACTGGCTTAATTTATGCGGCTAATGTTGGGTCAAAAAGAATACATTTTGCACCCCAAAAACCTCCCCCATTAGAAGATGTACACACTTGGTGTAAGGAAACTGCCTTGCAGCACCGCTTCTTTTTATGCAAATAAGTGTTGTTCTAAACCGATAATTTTTAAAATTAGTGGCAGACTTCATAATTTCCAAGTAATTTAGTTATCATTCAGACTGGAGGTTTTTGGTTTGGGCTTTTTTTTTTTTTTTTTTTTTTT
>WTSP01024671.1:49114-59371 GCA_025331215.1 Actenoides lindsayi | reverse complement strand
TTAAAACCATAATTTTTTAAATTAGTGGCAGACTTTAAAATTTCCAAGTAATTTTTTTTTTTTTTACACTCGGGGTTTTTGGTTTTGGGTTTTTTTTTTTTTTTTTTTTTTTTTTTTTTTCCTCCTAAGGTTGCCAAAAAACCCTCCTAATTAGTACCAATTATAATTGGGTATGCTGGTAGGTGGTCTGCCACATTAATTTTATACCACGTGAAACCAGGCACCTGGGTTTGAGTGAAAGTAGAGATGCTGTCGCTGTGCACGGGAGGTAGGGAAAGGATCTGTGCATCGCACGGGTCCCAGAAATTGTTCCAAAATCTTCAAAATCCAAGAGACTTTGCTGTGTCTGTGGACTACGGGAGCTGTCAGGACAGTCATGTTGTGGGCAATGGAACCAACTCCACACCCTCCTCTAGGCTTAGTGTCGCTTTTCCTGTCCGCGGTCACTTTGTGGTTTGCATTTTGGCCATCGCCTGGGAGTATTGGCACTCAGGGGTGACCTCTTGTGGAAGAGCCTGGGCTGGAGTTGCTATTGATTGTCGGAGGGGATCAATTCCCCTTCCACTCCCCCTTTCCTGGATGGAAACAAACGGCTTCGCAGTAGGAAGAGTGCCCTTTGGCTACCGTATCAATCTGAGGGCTGCTCTTGTCAAAATGCGCAATCACAAGCTTGATAATGCAATCCATTCCCCAAGCACTATATTTCCAACCTGTTCTCCATCATTTCCTTATGGCGTCACATTTACTCAGTTCATCACATTCTTATTAATATTTTAGGTTTCCTTGAAAGTGATGGAATTCTATTTTTATTACAAAAGCAACAAGAATAAATACTAATTGTTGTCAGTTATTTCCTTATGTAGTGGGAACAGTAATTTGTTCGTCAGCTTTAGGTTGCCAAAGCAAAATAATTAAATATTTTAGACATTTAAAAAATCTGTGATATTAGATAAATGCAATTTGATCTCCTTGTTTGCCACATAAAAGCTGGAACTGCCTGAATTGATAAGATTGAATTGCATTATTTTTATTGTTTCTACTCGCATATTTTTCTTATCTACCAGAACACTTTACTTGAAACCTGGTGGTTGGTTATGCAGCCCAGCAACAGATCCTGGAAAATCTCCTCCATATTTGAATCCTAGCTTGAGGTGCCACAACTAGAACATCAAGATTTTTAAAAAGAAAGAAATAAAAAAGTAACTAAAAATATCTGTTTATAGAGGTGAAAAGGAAAGTCTTGATGGGCTGTGCAGTAATATTGCTGTTCGTGATCACTTCAGCCTCTCAGTAAGAGTAGCCAGGAATCCAGGCATCATTGTGCCAGACACAATGGGACACCAAAGTAAGACAATTCCAGCTCTCAGCCTGAATAGGGACAAGTTGCAACAGGTGGAAAAAGCGGCCGAAAGCAGGGGGTGGAAGGAAAAGTTGACAGCAAAGCCGACATGTCATGCATGTTAAACAGCAGGCTTGGGATTCCTTTCCGCTCTTCGTTAGGATCGAGGTCTTAGCCCCGGCACCCTGGCCACCAGCCAACTCAAATAATGGTATTTTCCTTACCTAAATTCCTCTTGCGCTTTCAACGGGGCGGGGACTGATGGGTCTTTTTAGTCCCAAAGGGCGATGCATCGCTCTGGGATGCCACAGCCCTCCCACACTTCCCTGGGGAATGGCCTCAAGGCAGTGTCCAGGAATATGGTGCCTCATAGCACGTTCTTAATCAGGAAAAAAAACCCCAAACCCCTGGATCATAATTTCGAATTGCCTTCAGAGGTATTTGCTACAAAGGCTCTGAAATCTGCTTTGGTTTCTTCCAAGATACAGCTTAAGTCCAGCGCCCTCTCCGTAGGTTTTATCCAAGGATCATGTGTGTGTTTTAAAATCACCCCAAGTTGCTTTTCTTGATTCACTCACTTTTCCTTACTTCAGAAGGCTGAATTTTAAAATTTGAAGCATGGCTTACAATATTCCTACAAACATCCCGAATCATCTCTGAATGCGCTTTGGTGGATATTTAAGACTATTCAACATGTGTGGGGGGAAAAACCAACAGCAGCAGAAACCCATTTTGGTCTCTCAGTGGGCACGATGGGAAAAATGGAGGGTTCATTGGAGCTTTAACCCTTTCTGGCTTCATCTGGCGCTCGCTCCTTCCTTGGCTAACCCTTCTGCTAAGGGCTTGCTCGAGGGTTTAAAGTTTGTCCCTGCACACAACTGGATATTTCTGTGGCAAACCCTGCCTTGCTGAGGCTATTGTTTCTCTGCAGAGGGAAGGGATGATTACCAGGGTATAAACACACGTATTTTCATGGCTTCAGCTGCCTAATAACAGAAGGAAAAAACAGCCAGAAACTTACTTTGTTGAAAGCATCATTTAGAGATCCTAGAAAAAGGCCACCTAATTACAGGCAGTGCTGAGAGAGGAGCCTGGGTGATTTTTCTCTCTTCCTTTCTAGCAGGTGAAGAGGCCAGTAGTTTGGGAGATCATATCTTGGGATGTAGGAACAGGTTTTACTGGCTCACCTAAATGTGTCAAGGGCTGGATTCTGCAGAGTCCTTCACCCACATAGGGTTACTTCTGTGATAAGGGGGTTAATTAGAGTAGCAGAAGTGGGAAATCACTCCACTTCTTTGTTAGCTCTGATGAGGTTGGAATTCTTTCCCCTTCCCAGCCCATTTATTTCAGTTAGACGTGAAGTTCAAAGCCAAATGGATGCTATTTAGGGAGCGTTATTACCTTACAATGTTGGCATTATGTATAGGTCACCTTTACTACTTTTAATAAAACCAAGAAATGCAAAGCAGCAACGTGTATTAGTGCAGCGTTATCAATGCCAGCAATTAAAACAGAAAGCAAAAGGAAAACTGTATGCAGTTTCCTAGTGCAGTGTTAATTTTGTCACTCTGCAGCTTGTTGAGGTTTGTGGCATTTATTTGTTTTGCATCAACCGGAATGCAGTCAGCTTCAGCTACTGAAAGAAGCCCACAAAAAGAAAATGCAACGTGCTGGTTCTGGAGGGTGGCAAAATGCGTTTGGACTACAGGGACTAAACTTAGTTTTAGACCTATTTTTACTCTCGTGTTTCTCTGCAACGTTTGCTGGTGGTATTCTCTTTACTCAAAGCTTAGGAAAATACTGATTCAGCAACAAAGAAATAATAATATTGGTATTTTGGAAGCAAAATATGCCAAAGTCAGAAACAAACTGTGTCTCTTCTGCTGATAACAGGAGATTATGTTGCGCCCAAAATCACAACTGGCTGTGACTAGTTCTCAAAAAAAGAAGTAATGTTTTTTTCCTGAATCAAATATCCTGTTTCCATCAATTATAATATTATAATGTTGCCTTAATTCTTTGTTTTATTTCTACTTCACTTTCCAAAATCCTTCCAGAGTTTACTATTTGGGTTGAAAAAGCATATTTTTAAATTGGGCATAACCAACTTCCATATAAACATTTGGCAGGGAAATCAGTGCATGTTCACTTAATTCATTTTTATTGAACCAAGTCCAGATTTTTAGTCAGGAAAAAGTTAGATATTAATCATATCTGAGCAGGATCATTAAATTTTCCTTTACCTACTAGAACAGCAGGGTCATTATAGAACCATGAGAAGTTAGCTCACTTATTAATCTTTACAATTACATAAAAGTGATCATTTTTATAGTACTTAAGAGTAGCTCTTACCCATTACACCAAGAGTATGTGGGAATATTATAATATAATATAATGTATTATTTCAGATGTGACCTGTGACTCATTGGTCTGCTCATTGACACACAACTCCCTGGAAAAGTTATCTGTTTGAGCTTGGATAATCTTTAATTGTTTCATATTCCTTGTGCTCATTTATGGGGCATACTAGTAAATAGGGAGCTAGTCACTGAGTTATTAATTACCTCATTATTACTTAATTATCACTATTGCATACTTCATAGTTCATTTTTAAGGAGAATTATATCATAAAAGAAGGTATTTTATACTTTAAGTGTAAATGTATGAATGACAGAGATAGCTAATGTAAGACTGAGTTAAAGAAAATCAATCAGAAATCCTCACTATAGATTACTATCCGGTTTCTTCTGCCTTTTCCAGCAAACACTTCTCATCTTTGACTTTGAAACCCAACAGTTTAAACTGGGTTCTTGTTTCAGTGGACTAATCCCCTTTCATAAATCATGTTCAAGTGCTGAAATAATTTGCACATCGTTTAAAGAGTATTTGCTTTGAAACATTCACCTCAAGCCCTTTTGTATATCCTTTCTCTCTAAAGATTTGTAGTATTTGTTTTGTTCTCTGAGGTATAAAAGACCTGGGTAAACTTTATTCCTGTTGTTTCAAGATTAGTGAAATAAAATGCATATTTATTCAACTGGGACTGAAAGGAGCTTTAGTAAAGACGATCATACATACGACCCATGGGAATGTTATAATACGAAATGTCTGTCTTAAAAACTCCTTAGGTTTGTTCAAAACACTATGGAAGGACTTAAGTGTAAAGAACAACAACAACAAAAAAGGTTATAAATCCATATTTTTGCTTTGTTCCAAAGACAACAGACATACCATGTATTTTTCTTAACAAAATAAACTCCTATGTGCTCACTCAAGATAAATTTGATATGGAGGCAAGTAGAGACTGGATAGTCATGACTACTTGAAGATTTTTTTTTCCCACTGAACTGCAGGTACTGATACAGTGTTTAAGAACACTGCTTTTTTGGAAAAATATGTAGTTGTTTCAGACACACGCTTGCTTCAGAAAAAATGATCACAAAGAAATCATGTGCATTTTAGGTTTTACTGGAGCTAAGCAGTTGTTCCCCTTTCATGTAGTAAAAGTGATGTCAGCTCCTAGGATGAGGAAAAGCTGTTTCCTCTGACTCTTAATACTTTTAAGCCCAACTATCTAGCATATCTTGCACTGGCTTGGTGCAGTCTCCTTCCTTACTAAGGACTTGGCAGTGCTGGGTTCATGGTTGGACTCAATGATCTTAAAGGTCTTTTCTAACCTAAATGATTCTAGGGTTCTAAGCATATCTTTGTTTACATTAGGAAGCGAAGCTGAAGTTTGATGTATATTGTGCAAAATGTCATAATTTTTATAGTGTAAAACAGTAGACAATGCAGACACATCTGCTTGACCCTCCATCAGCTGCTTTGCAAGTGTATCTCCATTTTTGTCCATCTCCATACTTTCCCTCCACGGGGAAAGGATACAGGCTGACAACTGGTAACACCTAAATACATGGAGGCTTTTTCACTGCAAGGGGAAATATTTTAGACTGCTGCCTTTGGAGAGAGGTCAGAATGAAAGCAACTGAGAAGGACTTGCTGAGCTTTGGTTTTGGGGAAAAAAGAGCCAGCCCAGCTTTCTGTCACTCCTGCGAGACTGATTCTGAAGCCTCTCATGGTAATTATTGAAATAACTACCCTGATGGCAAGTCTGCAGCCAGAAAAAAAATGATTCTCACACTACACTGCAGTCTGAGGTTTCACTACTATTTATAACTAATCCAGATGCAATCCTCCTGGTACTTGGGGAGGAACGTGACAGAAATAAGGAGGTTTTTAGGTTATACGAGTCTAAATTAAGCTCAATTAGAGAGACTGTATATCAGGCTGTAGACAGGAATACCTATTGCCCAGACTCACCTTTTTCCCCATGGTAAAATCATTCAAATGTTTGTACCTTGGAGGTTAGAGAACGAATTTAATTTAAATTATGACCTGCAATCCCAAACATTTAAAGACCAACTTACTGGATGAAAGCTTGGGTACTGTCTCCTGGACAGGGTGTATTAATGCTTTAAAAAGGAATGAGCTTTGCAGGATCTCCTGTTTGTTCCACCAGCTGCCTGCTGACGTGCCAGCTAAACAGATCATGCCTCTGCAAGGCAAAGGGTGGAACACCACGGAAGGGTTAACTGCTGTATTGTTCCTCAATTAAGTAAAAGGTTCCAACTAGCTGCCTTTAAATATTGATGCTGAAGAGAACGCTATGACATATGAGCAGACCCCCTCACCACCAAGGATATTTGGCTCCATTTAATTAATTCCATTGGCCATTGTCTTAACTGTGCCCAGGATTCACCCAAGAGGAATTCACTTGCGTTACTGTTATTGAAAAGTGTAACATGGCATTATCTGCCTCAGACAGACTTTTTGTAGCATTGAATCAATTCCCCAGTTCTTGAAAACAACTACCTCATTTGATTCCTTTCATAATTAATGAAATTCAGTAGTAATGCTTTTGCCCCTCAGCTCAGGCTGGAAGAATGTTGCAAAACTTCAGTTTTCGAGCTGAAAGCATCATAATTTTCAGCCTAAATGGACTTGTGGTGTGAAAGTGTTCTTGTGTCAGCTTTTAGCTAGCTCTTTATTTTCAGCAGCAATTTTCTGTCTCAGGTGTACCACCTCAAACAGAGGTGCAGACAGCAGTCTGATTCCTTCTCCTGCTTGGTTTCCTAGTTGTCTTTCCTATGATAGGCTGCAGCTCGTTTTCCTTTTTCATCTCAAGTAGCCCTTTTCCGAACCTACTCCAATTTCAGTCTCAATTTATTGCACGTGGCTATTCAAGGCAAGGTCTTCCCAGAGCCAGGGGAAGTGGAACTCACTCTTCTAGATGGAAGTGGCTCACCTGGTACAGTCTAGGGATTGTATTTATCTGTTTCAAAGCCACTTTGTTAGGGATAAAAAGTAAACAGCCAGAACGTGTAGATCCTGCTGTCCTTTAATCTTTTGCAACCAGTACATTCTCTGTGAAAGCCAAATTGCAAGCCTGCCTTAAGCCTTTTTATAGCATATTAAATGTGTTCCTACATGTGATAACAGTTTTTGTAATTAGGTTTTTAAGGTGTTCAATTTATACAGAAAAAGTAACTTACTTCTAAAACTGTGCAGTTCTTTTCAAATAGCACTTTTTTTTTTTTTTTTTAATCAAGGAAATTAAAAGTATTTAAAATACTCCAGTGCTACTACATTTTTAAGAAGCCCTTGGAGAGGGAAAAATCTTATGAAATTCATGAATACGCCTTGTCCAGAACACAGAAGCAGTTTGAAAACATGCAGGTATGAAGCCTGCTAGAGAGACTGTGCATGTAAAGCTTTATATTTCATACATGTTGCAATCATGTAGTGCCAGTATATTTTATGGTCACTTCTTCTGAAGAAGGTTATAGTCATGTCCAGAGCCTAAGGGAAGGTGGCCAGATGTAGGCAGATCACAAAAGGAGACCCATCCAGATGCAGACTGGATCATTTGCCATTTAGCAGGCTGTGAGGTAGAAAAATATAAATCATAGCAAGTTAACCTTTAGCTTGGTGGGTTTCTATAATAAAAGACTTCACTCAAGGTGCGGGAACATGTGGCTTGTGCCCACATCGCTCCGTGCTCACGCTTTCTAGGACAGAGTAGCTGTGTCCTATTCAGATAAAGCTTTTCCTCAGACCTTCTCTGGTCACCTTGTGAGGCCTGATGTGGTTAATGTGTGTTACTGATATAAACTGATGGTTATATGCATTCCACCAGCCCGGTGTTTTTAAAACATTGTGGTGAATATGTCTGATGTATTAACAAGTAATATGCTTGAAGGGTGAATGCCTTCTCGGAGAAGAGTTAAAGGGCAGAGTAAAGCAAAGGCAAAGAAACTTGGTTCTGCCTTGTCTATAATAACTTTTGGTAGGGGTCTCTGGAGTAAATTGGCTCTTGAACAGCACCCAGGTTTTCTCTTGGGAAGAGATAGACAGAAGGACCAGAAAGATGACGAAAAATTTAGTAGTGCAGGTTATGACCTCAAGATCCCTCTTTGACTATCTTCTATCTGAGCTGTAGAGAGAGCTGTAGATACATTGACTAAATAAAAATCTTTGTCTCATTGCTATGATTTCCAAGAAGTTAAGAAGTTCTGTTCCTGAAAAAATAAGCTTTGTATCTATTTTAGTGTGAAAATGTGTGTATAGTATCTTTCTTGTCTGTGTAACATTAACAGTTATTTTAGGGTGTTATAATGCTTCTAGCTTCCTTTCTTCATATGAAGGTATTTCAGTTGATGTATTTGAATGAAAGGAAAAAAGATAGCGCTAAAAATTAATGTAGCAATACTGAAAACACTGCAATACCTGAATTTTTATACAGTGTTATCTGAAGATCATTGAGTATAATGGATCAAGGGTAGTACGTGGGTAAATATTAAGGCACAATTACAATCTGTGGGATACTTGATTTATTGTTGCAACTTTGCTCTTAATGTGAGCTACTCAGTCATTTCTGAACTGAAAGTTTTAGACTTGCTTAAAAAAATGTGTTGCTAGATCTTAGATAGGAGGCATCTGATAGTTTGAATTTCTGTTTCAATTATGAGAAAAGTAAATTTTTTCTGTTAATTGTCCAAATGGCTTGAGGGATGGAGACAGAAGAAAAGCTGGACAGGCATAAGCAGAGAGGAGTCAAGGTGGTGACGTGGGGAAAGGGAAGGAAAATGAAAGGATCCTGAAGCACCATTGATCTGCTGCATCTTTTATCTGAACTTTGCTTTCCTCTGGGGTACTGTAGCAGGTATTGCCTGATGAATGGGAACCAGTGCCAGGAAAGACACAGCAGTGGTCTTACCTCAACTAGTATGCTTAAAAAAAAATAAATAATCATTTGTAATCAGTGAATGTGAGGATGGAGAGAAACCATTAGAGTTATATTTTCTGTTATTAATAACCCACAATGAAAACGTTCTTTGAAAACACATCTCTTGTATTGTGGGGTCTAGTCCAGAAAACTAAGCAGAATTCACCTTTTCCAAACAACTGTTTACTTGGAATTCATCTCTAGCTGTCCCTGCTCAAGTCAGAGATCATTCATAATAATAAAGCTTTCTAATTCTGTGGCAGAATACTCATAATGTCTTTAAAATACTATAGCTAAATAGTGGTCCCCAGGATCTGGACAGCAAAACTTCAAAAGGCAGAGTCCTCTGATCTCCAGTTTCCTCATTCCCTGTAAGCTTGGAAGGTTTCAACTATCAAGCATAGATTAAGTTTTATTGGTTGATAGTCTAATTGCATTATCTTCCCCCTTAATATTATTTTCTTTTCTCTATATTGGATTTCATCCAAATATTACTACTTCCATGAAGCAGTTTTCTGAAAATGTTTTCCTTTGATGCTTAACTGCTTAACACGTGAGTGCTGCAATAAGGTGCTGGTTCCTGATAATAGTTTTTCTTCTGTAAGGAAAAGTTTCCACAATCTTCGGTGCTTTGCTTATATTTGACAGAGCAATTTGGTTGAGGCTTTTCACGGACAAGATAAGGTTTGGTTAAACATCTGAACTTTTGAATGTTTATCTGAACTAGATTTGACCTCTAAATTTGTCCATCATTAGTTATTTTGCTTTTCTTTTTAGAGGCTAAATTATGCTATTAAATATGTTCTAAAGTAGGTTAAGCCCCTGTGCAGTTTGTCAGCTGGAACATTAATTTTAAAGCTGAAACAGCCTTCTATTGTATCTTTAACATTTTTTCTGAATGTTAACCATAGCTGGTCAAGCAGTCACTGCACCCATGCAAGCCCCACATGAAGCTGATGGAAGTGTCTCAAAGTTGTTGTGATGACTGGCCTGATTTTATTTCAGGAAAAGATGGTGATATATAATAATTATCTGCCTGCTCAGGCAGCTTGTTCCAGTGCAGCTGTTCTGGAGACTGGATGAAGTACTGAATTCACTGCATGCCCTGCAGTGTCTCTGGAGGTCTCCCCCTCTGAGCCCCCTACACAAGGATCAGGGAGACTTGGGGTCCCAGCTATTGCTGCAGCAAACTCACTGCACTAACACTTTAGACACTCTGGGGTCCTAGTTATTAGGCTTTCAGCCGTCCACATCTGTGCGTCCTCTTTAGACTCATGTCTTAGCAGCACTGACCCAGATCTTGCTCTCATGGTGCCTATCTGATGAGAAGGAGCCACCATCAGATTGCAGGGACAGTGGGTGCTGTAGAAAGCCAGAAGCGTAGGTGCCAGACCACTCTTGCACCTTGGCCAAAGCTGCCCTCAGAGGGCAATCTATAGTTTCCAGCTGCTGTTACACATCTGAAAAGTATGACCTGATCTTTATGAGAAGAGCAGCTTCTGAAAAGGGAAGGCTCTGGGGAGACCTTATTGTGGCCTTCCAGT
Organism: Actenoides lindsayi; assembly: GCA_025331215.1. Classification (NCBI taxonomy): domain Eukaryota; kingdom Metazoa; phylum Chordata; class Aves; order Coraciiformes; family Alcedinidae; genus Actenoides; species Actenoides lindsayi. The sequence goes on along the minus strand of WTSP01024671.1, from coordinate 49,203 downwards.
ATCTGAAGGGGACTACAAGAAAGCTGGGGAGGGACTTTTTAGGCTGTGGGGCAGTGACAGGACTGGAGGGAATGGATTAAAACTAGAGA
>WTSP01024671.1:23716-49014 GCA_025331215.1 Actenoides lindsayi | reverse complement strand
CTTGGAAGTTTTTAAGGCCAGGCTGGATGGGGCTCTGAGCAACCTGCTCTAGTGGGAGGTGTCCCTGCCCATGGCAGTGGCGTTGGAACTAGATGATCTTTAAGGTCCTTTCCAACCCTGACAATTCTATGATGCTATGATAAAGTCAGTGCTAAAAAAGCTACTTTAAACACACTGGAATCAGAGCTTTCAGGTAAGCAGCCAATTTTACAACATAAACTATTATAACATAATATGTGGATTAAATATACCAGCAGCTTCATTCTGGGCTTTCCTTTTCCCCCTTGTAATTACACTGTCTCAGCTGAAGAAAGAGGCTGACCCATAGCATATCTCACAAGGTACCTTCTCTCACTAACAGCCTCCATAGGCTCATACAAATGCTATAGCCTCCATTTGGTCTGCTTCATGTTTTTATACTTAATTTAACCAGATCCTGTAGCACCTTTCCTGGAAATCTTCCCCGTGTCCTCACAGTGTAACTCTGATGCTGCCTTGTAAAGAAAGAGCTGCAACTGCTGAGAAGTTTGAAAATCTATGGTATTTCAACAAACAGAAATCAGTTATATAAAAATATAAAATGAAGTTGGTGGCAGTAAAGATCCCTTTGTCTAAGGCTTATGCTTAGGTGAATATAGATGCTGGAGATTCTTACCAGAACTTTCACTTAAGCCAAGAAGTGAAAAAGATTCTTAAATCCATTCACTTACCCTTTCTAAAAATGAGCTCATGTGTGATCTTTTGTTCAGTTATGATTTAATTGAAGTAGAGATTATTTGATAAAGGAGAGTTGACATATAGACAGTGTACAGGAAATGGATTTTAGGTCTTTGGCTGGATATTTTTTTGGTTACTTTAAAGATAATGGGTATGCCTTTCTCCTCCATAAAATATCACACCTACATTCACTGGAAAATACTAACCACGCTGCATTAAAAGAAAAAAATATACTGGGATTTGTGGTTTAAAACAAGAAATATAGAGATGAATGTCACTACCATTTCTCTTTGACGATAAACAATACTAACATGTTGGGTTTTGTTATTTATGCACTATGAATTCTATCCTTTATTGTATGAGAGGCATTAGAAGTTCATCAAGGGTCAAAAAGTATAAGGTTGCGATTATAATTGGAGGCTGAGTGCAATGGAAATAGAATTACATTTTAAAATCATTTACTTTTTAGATTTAGAAGTACAAAATCTAATTGATAAGAGTCTCGATAAAAAGAAAATTCTTTGGTATGATATTCTTTCTAGAAAGGTCCCACAAGATCAGATCTGAGTGAAGATTTAACAAGGTATCCAAGCGCGCGTCTAAATTTATATATATGAATCATTTGTATGCCTCTTAACAAGGGTGATACAAATACAGCGATGCCAAGTCTCCCTTGTTCTCTACAGATAATTAGTTTGTTTTCCAAAGCATAAGGCAGAGTTATATGTAGGTTTTGAAGTTAAAAGTGCACACATGTCGGGCAGTACCCAGCCACTCAGAAACGTTTTCTTTTTGTCTACCTGATGCTCCTGATAGAAAAAAGAAACTGTATCATTTCCTTGTCCTTTTCTCTCAGCAGTTTAGTGTAAGTGATGACTATTAGTATTATTTGCAAAAGGTTGAAAGGGGTTTTTTGTAAACTAAGTCAGAAGGTAAGCATAAAGACTTGGAAGTTTTCATCGACATACATACCACAATAGAAGAAAACAAACAGAACTCCGTATTCTAAAAAACCCCAAGTACATTACTTGTAAATTACTTGTTCAACTTGATCTGAAAATAATCTTCAGTTCTTTGCTCTGTCTTTCTTGACCTTTAATTGCATGTTTGTTTTCTTTTGGGAAGTCTGCTTGAATTGTATTTTTATATTATATTTGTCGACTTCCAAAATCATTAATTCAAATATTGAAATATTATTTCCTCGATAACTACTGTGTTTTATATGAGTGGGATGAGAGTGTATGGCTGAAAATACTGGAACAGGGCAGCACTGCATCACCCAGGTAGTGAAGGGCAAGGACCACACTTCAACTCCTAAGTGTTAGACCATCCAAGTTATTGAGTTCTTTCCTGGTAATTTTAGCACCTCTCTCTAAAGGAGAGAAGTACACCAAATGCAAAAAGCATCTCCATCATGCTCCTGCCTTTTGCTTGTAATCCTCTGTAATTAGATCATTCTCTACCTGAAAATTTACAAAAAACAGCTACAAAAGGAGGCTCGAGATGAGACGGGTCCTCAGTGACCTGTGCTCGTACTAAACTGCCCTCCTCAGTCCAAGGGGGATAAAGGACCACAGCTGCTTTTTGCAAAGAGACTGTGTCAAGACTCCTAATCCCTGACACGAGCTCAGAGGTACCAGTTTCCCCTTCCCAAGCACACTGTACTCTCCTCCTAGAGCCTGAATAGCCTGACTTTGTGTACTACAGCAGATTTCATCCGAGTCCCACATGTTTTACATTAGATGAACATAAACTGGTCATACTGTATGAATAGAATGAACTCATTGATTTCTGGCATTGTGGTTTTTATGTTCAAGTTAAGTGTGTATAATAGCATTTCTAATATTGTGACAATACCAAAAAAATTGTGGAAAGAAAGCCTTGGCGTGGCCTGGGTGATCTAGTCCAGTCCCTCCTGTCAGAAGGTACCGTGTTCTGTGTCCCCTTTCATAAATTTATTCAGCTTCATCCTAAATTCTTTTAGTTTTATTTGCCACCATGACTTCTTTGAAAGGGTGTTTTAGAACTTCGTATTATGGCCAGTTTGTACTCATTTATTCTTGTGCCAACATTGTTCTTCAGTTTAAACAGCTCTTCTCCCTCCCTGCTGTCCTCTTCTCCTATCCTGCTCCTTTTCCCACCCCCACCAGCAAATTCATAGAGAACAATCACAGCCTTTCTCAGCCATTTTCTAGCTGGCCAAACATGCCAAGCTCCCCATCTGCTTCTGAAAGCTCAGAAGCCCCATTCTCCTGGTACTTCTCACAGCTGCAGCCTGCACCTTTTCCAGCATGAATTTCCACTTCACACGAGTGTCCAAGGTTGCACACTGAGAGAGATGTTTTGTATTAATCCTTCTCTGGCCATGCATTGGGTAGTATTAGGTCTAATCTGTTTTCTCCAGCTTTCAGTCTCAAAGTCACTAAGATTTTGTCTGATATCCAGGTTCTTGCCTGAACTGTTGATGCTTCCCAGCCTTGAGTCACCAACAAGTATTTTTTGAATGCTCCTACTTTTTTCTGTTGAAGTCATCAGTGAAAACACAAAGATCAGTTCCAAGAATATTTAAGGACTTGCAGTGGTAACTTTCCTTCAATGCAGTAGTTCTTCTTTCAACAAAGCTCATTTTAATACCTTATTTAGTCACTTCACACTTATTGTTTTAATTCTCTACATCTTCCCTAGTTTAACGAATAATTTCCCATTTGGCATCGAATCAAATGCACAACTGAAGTCGAGATGGATTTGGTCTATTGCATTTTCCTTTTCTAAAAAGCCCTATTTATTTTATTAAGGAAAGATATCAGGTTCGTTTGGCATGACCTTCCTTTATAAATCCAACACATCCTGAGGAATATGGCTTTACTTTTCTAAATATTTACGGTACAACCACCACTAAGAAAAGCTGTGTGGGGGGAGTGCCATCCTGTTTCACAACGGAAGCGTGTCGTGAGATTTTAACACGCTATTCACTTCTTGCCACTTCCTATTAGTGGGGGGACAAAATTGTGTAAAAAGTTTCTATGCATGAGAGCGTGATGCGAAATATGAATCATAGAGTCATTTTTATTGAATCTTTACCGCTAATGCACACAAATTTCACCAAGTATAACGACACTACTGAGCACTTATGTTGTTTGGGCTGTCATATTACAGAAAAGTTATTTGTGCTATATAATCACTGTTTTCTTTTTCTTATTGTTTATTTCTGAGCTTGCTTCATAAATGTTTGTAAATGGAGGTACACTTGCTGTGGCAAATATCTGTTTTAAGGCCATAAACCTGAATTACTTCAGGTCCTTCGGTGCCCACGCAAACAAAATCTTCCTACCATCTCCTGATCCATTCTGTCACCTGATGCTGCAGTGCTTGGGTCTCTGCTCTGTAGCTGTACAATCTGTAATTTTAAAGCTTATCACAAATACAGGGATTATGGAAAAATGCTCGATTCCTGCATTTTCCCCACCAACCATTTGTGTAGTGCCTTTCAGCAGACTATGTACCTGCCTCTCATTTTACTCTTACAAAAAAAAAAGATACGGTAATTATAGTGAGGGGATAATTCATGAGACCTGCCCAGAAATGTCACTAGGGGATAAAACAGGATGACTGACAAAAGTGTTTAGCTCAATAAAATGGGCGAAGTGCATTCTTCATCCTTAGTGAGCAGACTATATTAACTCCATCTCGGAGCACCACAAAGAAAAGGAAGGAGGCAGCAACTTCTTTTTGCCACTCTGAAAACTTTGGTGCTGGTTGAAAAACTGACCATTTATACAGGTGATAATGCACGTTGCTCCTTCCTAAGGGCTAAGAGTAGTTTCACACTTGCTGCAGGCAAAAAAAAAAATCTGAAACAGTGTTCAATTCTGAGTTCCAACAAAATCCAATAAAACTCAAAGCCGTATATTTATATAATTTTTAATTATAGTTTCTCCTGAAATGTAGGCATAGTTATATGCCTGTGCACGTTAAAATATATTTTTTTCAGGAGGATGAGACACTCAGCAATTAAGCATTCACATTACTTGAAATTAATTATCTAATTAATTCCTTTAAATTAATATTTTCACACATATGTGATAGTTCTGCTGTTAGACTGGCACTTTCATTATCCAAAGTCATAGAGACTTACTTCTGTCTCCCCTTTTGACATCTCAGCTTTGATTTAGTCCTGCAAGATGCTGCTGAGCACTCTGGGTATAAGTCTGTACAGCACTTTAGAAAATGCTTAGTTTAAGACGTCAGAGATCACAGTTAAGCCCATTGATCTGTTCATATATATTTTAAGAAAGTTGCAACTAGGTTTTTGATCAATGTATTCTATATTTTGAGTGGTTGTCACTTTTGGTATTTCTTGGGAAAAGAATAATTGAATCTCCATTTATGAGTGTTGTCTGTTACACTACAAGTCATCTTCATTTCTAAGACCTTCCCAAAAAATAAGATTCACATGGTCCAGGCTAGTTGTGGATTTTTCTCCTGCAGAACCAGGCTAATGGTAGAGAAGGTACAAGTGTAAAGCTCTTTGAGTCTCTTAATGCCTTATCCTCTCCCACTGCTGCTTTTCGTTCCCTAGAGCCCTTCCCATCCGAATGAATTACATACGACTATTTTGGGTGTTCTAATAAACAGATAGGCATCATAATAATGTATTTCAGTTAGGAAGAGGTACTTGGAAGAAATTGGTTTTGCAATACACATGATGTGAGACAATCAATAGCGCTTTAGTCTGACAAGCACTGTCAATATCCATTGTCACAGTTCAGAAAGTCATTAATGGATAGTTCTTCAAAAACCAATGCTTTCAACACGTTGGAAGTGTTCGGATATACTGTACCTGGCAGGAATTAATCCTAGGTAACCCCTTGGGACTATGGAGAAATGTTTTGTAAATTAAGAGTGAAATACAAGTGATTGGAAGGAATGTGAAATCATGTTACACAGAGTTACAGTATCTTGCCAATAAAATATGGAGCTGTTTGGAACATATTAAAACATTTTACTTTCTGAATCATTCAGGCTCTGCCCAGAACATCATACCCAGGAAAAACAGTCCACTAGAAATATATTGTCTAGGTACATGACTAATTTCACAGAAAACAATGATATAAAAATTTTGATCCTTGCCCTGCAAAGGTTAGAGCCTTACCTGGTTCTTTTAGCTCTGGCCCTGCCAAAACCCTGGAGAAAGGCTTTTTTACCTTCACCTTGCAAATATGTTTGTCACTGCTTAATACCGCTTGAATTATAGTATGTTTACTCTCATTGCATCATATATACAATTTGGGGCATTAAATTATAGCAAGTGGTTTTTCGTCTCTCTGTACATCTCAAATCTTCCACTGACTCTGATGATACTATTTCTGCAGAAGTGTGTGGTATGGAGGTGATGCATTAGTTCTTTCCTTCCACCTGTCTTGCTGTGTAAAAAACACTTCTACTGACTTCAGTTTGTGTTTTCAAACAGTTCTCCTGTTATTTATGTGTTATTAGGAATTTTGAGGCTAGAGTTGTGGCACTGAGTAAGTATTCAGAGGAATTATATGGTCCTCAAAAAAAGTCAAGTCGGGTTTTTTTGGTGCAATTGATTTTTTCAGAGAATTTAGCCTATGGTGATAGTTCCTAGTTCAGCTGATGTTATTACAGTGCTATCCAACATTAAGGGTCAAAGATGTGTTCTTTCTTTTATGCCTAACAATGTTTTTATACTATTTCCTTTTTTACCCAATCTATATTACACTTCCCTAATGTGATAAGCTGTTGTGCTTTAATATATCTTAATTGTCTGAGGAAAAGATCTTGCCATATTTATTTTTTTTTTTGCCAACAGAGAAAGTCAGCCATTATTCAGGTTACATTTTGGCTGCTGGATTGATGTGTCCTTGCACTAGCAGAAGAAATTCAGCATAATATTGGACTCTTTTGGGCTCCCCTTTCCATGTACTGTAAAAGTCCCTGGCCCAATAAGAGCAGTATGTGTTTGCTTTTTCTACCTCAGGAGCTCCTAGAGAAATATAAGAAACATTTAACTGAAGAGTCCATCCTTCTGTGTTGGTTTTGAAGCATTCATGTGGATGTCAGTGTGAGCAGCTTCAGAAATTGAGGATAAGAGCTTATTCAGTTCAGTGAATCAAATGGCCCACCTATGCAATTTATTCAAGGGAATATGCAGTAGAACAAGAAGTAGATTTCATATCCTATTATTTTATACTGAGGTCCTTAAGTGCCCTATTTTACTTCTGTGTGGTACTGCTGTCTTCTTTTTTATGTTGTTTGATGTTTGCCAGCTCTCTTTCATGGAGGATTCTTCTGGACAAATCCAGGACTTGAAATTTAAAAGGGAAGGTACTCTGAAAAATTGTGGTTTTTGAGTTTTATAACTACTTTTTTTTTTTTCCTCTTGGAAGTAACATTTGGTCCTCTTTGTATTTCTAAATATAATAGCAAAGTGATTTTAGTGTAGGGATATCGCAAGAAGAATGGTCTGGCAAGAGAAGGAATATTTCTAAATGAGATCCCAACAAGAGTATTTCTGACTAAGCTTGGTTTCGGAACATGATATCTAAACCCTTGAATTTCTGTGAGGCTTGGAGTTTTCCTCTGGTGACTCAGACATGTTTAACAGAATGAAATAAGAAATTCATCAAAATTAGCTTTCTGCTGTTTTAACTACGTGCTATACAGCTCAACACTAAACATACAAAGTATCCATGACAATAATTATTCCTACCTCTAGATGTAGTTTTAACACCATAATTGCTGATTTAGGTATAAAACTTCCAGCTGGGTTAATGCATCCTTCTAAGCAGAGGGATCTTTACCCTGCTGCCAAGTCATGGATCCCCTATCCTACTGTTCTCAGTATGACCATGTTCACCTCAGTTAGAGTCTCTGAACAAATCTGGTTTATACTCAGAGCTGAGCGTGTAGTTCAAGTGGGCATAAAACGTTTCAGACTCCTGCTTGAAACGGGGCAGGCATCTAAAGTGACTTAAGAGATGTTTTCACTCCTGCATCATTTGCACTAGAGAAGCTTCACTGTAAGTCGGGGAAAAAAGAAAACCTAAATATGAATTGCTGTGGACAGAATGACCCTAAGCTACAAGAGAGTCCCCGAACAAAATACAATTCACTTCACTGTGTCAAAGTACCATTAAGATGCAGAATTAGAAACATCCATTTGTTGTTCTTTTTATAGCACAGTCGAGCGACTTGGAATTTTAGCCTGTCCCTGCCAAGGATTGCTCAATTTCGAACAAAAAGTCCTCCACTATAATGTTAAAAAAGCACCAACCATCAATTGAATGCTAATCTTTATATTCTATGATACATCACTCCAAGAATGCTACCATTAAAAAATGTGAATTCTATCTTTCATAAGTGATGGATTATTGTACCAAGCTGTGTATTTTCCAGTAAAGTGTCCTTTTATTTGTGCTGTGTGATTACTAGTTTGTGGAAGTATGTGTGGGGTCATTTTAGTGCTGTGGGAAAATGGAGCACTCTTCTGTTAAAATCAGTAGTGAAATCAGAAGCAAACTATGCTCTGATCATCGTAGGCATGTGTTTAAATATTGCTTTCCTTAATTGGGTATGTTCTATTTACTTAAAATGAACAATTTGGCAAGTTTTTCTCCCTTGACAACAGCAAAGCGTAAACCATTTTATAAGTTTGGCTGTTAAAATCAGATTTGTAATGTAAACCACAATATTCCAAGCTTGTTACTGTTGCTTAACCACTTATTTTAGCTTGCCATTGTTTTATAATTGTGCACCTTTAAACATTCTGGTTCTGTTTATAACTTACACAAAACTTCTTGCTACAATATAGCCCAATAATAGTGATCATCCTTTTATTGTTGCTCTCTCTCTCTCTCTCTCCCCTTGGATCACCTCTATGAAGATCACTGCACTGTAGGGGAGAGTCAATCTGGATGGGGAGATGAGGGAGCATCTCTGTAACTGCAGCTAAAGTAACCAGGGTGCTATTCAGAAATTCTGCCAAAGGCATAATGCACTGACTCTTGTGGGTTCAACTTATGATTTGGTGGATTGATTGATTGATTGATTTCCAAGAGAAGATGGAAAGCTATTCTTTCTTCAGAAAGCAGAAGCCACCCCTCTCGCAGATGGAGGTCCATGTCAGGGATGGCTCAACAGCTCTGGCCACCCCATGAACCTGCTCAGCGTTTGGTGGAATGGGCTGGATGAGAGAGCCCAGAACAAGAGTTACTCCAGGGTGGTGAGGCTCAGGTGGTTTGTTAGAAAACTTTAAAAATCTGCTTGTTCAGGGAAACCTTTGGGGAAGGTGTTCCCATGGCATCGCTGCTGCTTCTGGAGCATTCTGAGTTTCTCCTTCCTACTAATACTGCCTATTCTGATAGCTATGATGGTGCCCTGTAAGCACCTCAGCAGAGAAAAAGTTAAATTTATGCTTTTGAAACTTCCTCCAGGGGATTTTCTGCAGCTGGGTTCTATGTCTTTTTGACACAGAGCAGGAATAAATTGAGTTCAAAATGTTTCTCAGTTTGGTAAATGCCTAAATATAATAAAATATAACCATTAGGACGGGAATACTTTTCTTTCCATAAATTAATGCATCTTGCACACATTTCATGGCATATAGCCATGTTTTCTATAACTGCATTAAATATATATATAACGCTTAATCCATCTTGGCTAGAGAGTTCAGTCCTTCACTGGTGGGGTAACCGTCCATCCTTTCTCATAACAAGTAGTATATAGCTAATAGTGCATAGCACACTTTCAGTCCAGAGTTTTAGTTGAAAAAAATTCATCCATGTGAAACTTGTGGGATTCATGAACGTTTCAGGAGTAAACTGGTCACCATCCAAATACTTATGGGCAATAAATAAAACAACTCTGTGAATAACCAGCAGAGAGAACTCATCGTGTTTATTCACAAAAGTATTAATCAGATGTTTTGTACTATCCAACCAGCCACGCTGCTGACCTACCGCATGGTTTTACTAGGGTGGTTATGGCCATTATTTTCCAACGATACTTGAGCAAGCTACTGTAAGTTTAAAAATACCATTTCACTGAAGCTTCTTCTTTTGCTTTCCTTCAGTTTTCAGACTGAACTACAGTGCCTCTGACACAAATGACAGGAGCCGAGTTAAAAGCAGATTAAAGAAGTTCATCTCCCGAAGACCCTCCTTGAAAACGTTGCAAGAGAAGGGACTTATTAAAGGTGTGTTCAGCCTTCTATACTTTCATTCTCAGTTAAATGAGTAAGTGTCTTGGACAAATACTTCGTAGATATGGTTTCGTTGCTGTATTTCATAAGACTCGCACTGCTGGACTCTAAAGAAAAAAATCGATGTGTGGTTACATCTGTCTCTATCTGACTACTGCTTCCATGTTTCTGCTCTGGTGTGCGTGTGGTAGAAGCCCCTCCATTTACCACAGGCACTCACCCTGCACATTGCAAATCAACATTCTGCACAGCTCCACTTCTTTTTAAGAAAAGAATGTTGACATAGTTTTATATTTTAGAATCCGAGATTGGAGCTTCAGATGCTGTGTTGGCTAATTTGTTTTCTAGGGTAGGCTGGAATAGTTTCTGTGTCTTCTCTCATTATTTTTCTAATTCTCCAACAAAATACATTTTTTAACAATTGAAAATACACGCTGGTGAATCATAAACACTTCGAACCTATGATATTCTTTCGTACTTCAACCTCTTGCTGAGTTGGTCAACCATCAGTTTCACATATCCTTAAAAAAATGGTTTTTTGATAAAACTTGTTTGTTAGTTTACCCAAGGAGCAAGCATTTTGTAGTTAACTTGAAGGCAGTAGCATTCTGACCACTAATAATCAAGCAAAGCCATGTTTTCAAATATTATCTGGAATAATGCTTTAAAAATTTACGCACTCCCAAATTATTATGTGTGAAACCCACAACTGCACATGCAAATTGACTAGAAAGAGGCGTTTTGCCAGCAGCCCTCGTCAGTCCCTGGAGTGTGAGTTTTCCAGTGGTGTGTCAAAAATGGCAAAGGGTGTTGCTAGTGTGTATTAAACTCTTCTGTCCTGAGCCAAGAGATTGACCCCAGCCAGCAAAAGCTAAAGCGGCCACGGGAGTTAAACACCAGCTGGGCCTATGTCTAGAGAGGAGAAGATTTTATGAATTAAGTTCTTATGTTTTTGATACGTGCAGAAATATTCCATGCTATGCTGCTTACTCTAAGGAAGTCTTCGTTATAGGGTATCATTATTTGCCTTAGCGATGGGCTTCTACTTCAAACTGTCACAGAAACTTCAAAAAAAAAGTAATTTATACATAAATACCTATATGTGAGGTGTCCACACTCACACACCAAACTTTCAGGATCTGCCCTTACCCATACGTAGTATCTGATTTCAATCTGTTGGAGGGTTCTGCCTCTTGGAAGGACTCTACGGGTTGAGGGTGGGATTTGAATGCATCAGATTAGTTTGTTTCAATTATTACAGTGCTGGAGGAGTAATTTATAGTCTTTTAATTTCTGGGTTTAAGGGGTTTTTTTTTAGTTTAATAAAGTGTGGCTGATGAATCTCCTGCAGTGTTACATAGGGATCAGATGTGGTCCCTGCTAACAAATCCAGATTCATTAGCATAACTCAAATCCATCCTTTAATATATCTCTCTAGGAAAGCCAGATGCATTTGATTTTGGCTACAGTTGAATTAAGCTCTTGATTCATAAGCATAACTTCGTTCTACCTGGGATACTCTCCCATGGATAACAAAGGTGCATGACTCCTGACATAGTAATTCAGAATCAGTACCCAGCACGGTTTTATTACCAAACCAATGTTACCATGAAGAAAACATGTTAGTTATCTGCCATGAAGTTTCATTAGGATTAGGTTTTGGCCATGCAAATGAGGCAGGATTCGTTAGCACGGCTTAATTCCAATCTACGGTAAGTCTATGTGAAATGCTCATTTGATAAGGTTCCTTCATTGTCTTCACCAGAGTTTATCCCTTAATCTGTTAAAATGTTATGAAAATGCAGTTGCAGTGCTTATACAGAGACCACTTTTAAATGTTAATTTTTAGGCTCGCATTAGAATATTTTTAAATCGCAAAATGCAACCGCCCGGATTAGCAATGCAAAGCTTGCCAAATTTTGTATTCTAAGATGCATCTATTTATTTTTGTAAAGGTGACTTAAATGGTTGCAGGAACCTCTCAAAACTATTTATTTGCTCGTTTCTTAAGGGAAAAAATGTTAACCAATTTTTACAACAAAAAAAAATTCCTGCAGCTCTGAGAACATGCATGCTAACTTTTATCCCATAGGGAAATACTTCTGTCAGAATTGTAAATCCCTTGAAATAGGGGCTTGTAATAAAAGTGTGTCTAAAGCCTTGCAGGACATCTTGGTACCAAATTTCTGACAAAGAGCTGTTCTGTGCGCTCGTGAAGGATTGATATAAATATCTGTGAAGCGTGTGGTGTTAATTACTCCAATGCAGTGGCACTGTAGGTGCTGTGAAAACCTTCACTTTTCATCAAGTGCTATTCATATTTGCCAGGGGCACTATAAAGCTCTCAAATCTATATTGATTTTTTACATTGTGTGTCACACTGGAACCAAAACTCCAATAAATTTAACACGTAAATTATAGTCATGAGTAAATACATTTTAAGGTGGTAAGTTCACTTAAACGCAGTTCTGTGCTCTGTTAGTCACTGATGTGTACACACTTGGCCAGAAGACTCGACACATTTCTCCACTTTAACCAAATTTGGGAATACAGGCTTCAAAATTAAATAGCAGTTTGATCTCCTGGGGTACTTTGTTCTGCCAACACTGTTATCACAAAATCTTGAAATTACGTGATTGTCATTTAACTCTTAACAAAACTTTGTTTATGTAGGATGTAGCAAATATCCCCGTGGTAAATAAAGTAGGTGGCCAACAAATGAGAATAAGAAGTGGGAGGATAATAATCAGGCAGGGGAATGTAGCAGACCGGTGTGTAAATGTTAGCTGCACGTTGCTCTGAAACTGAAGACGTGCCAGTGCTTTACACAACCAAGTTATTTTTGTCATCGCTGTCCCGTTTGCTTTCTACTCCTTTGCGTAAAAGAAGCCGGAATGGGAACAGCACGTTGGCTCCATTCATTGTGATGGGCTGGTGACGGGGCTTTCCATGCTCCAGCGAGAGCTCTAATGAAGATCATCAGTCCCCTTCTCGTTCCATCTCACTCATGCTTACACATCCTTGGTCTAGAAGCATTTTGAAGCGTTTTTGAGCTGATGTGTAATACAGTATTTTTGCTTGATGTGCATGTGTCCGTACGCACGCTTAGGTTCGGAGATACCCACGCAGGCACGCAAACCCAGGAGTGGGAAAGAGGCATGTTCCCTGTCTGCCATTTTAACCATGTCACGTTGAGAATAACTCTCTTCAGATTTATCTGCTAGGGCAGGGGTCCTCAGTTCCTTGGGATTGAAGTATTCTCAGAATTTACAGAATCTGCACTAATAAACTAGAAAAATAATATATAAATCTTCTCTTTTAAAACTACTTTATAGTCTATAATTGAACTTTGATCTTTATGTTTGAGCTTTGTCATGATTTAATATTACCCAAAATGAATTGCCAACCTTCAACTTGATACTGGCCTGCTGGCTTCCTGCTTTCTGAGCCTTTCTAGTCCACAAAAGAAGAAAAAAAAAAAAGCTTCTGTGAAACTGTGATTTTTAAAGCTACGGTGGTTGTGTTGGTAATAGACTGTCACAAAATACACTTCCAGTAAATGGTAAAAAAGCATGAGTAACAGCTTAACATAAATGACACTGTGGGAAATGAGGAAAAGGCAACTATGCAGCTGGCAAGAAATTAATCCACTTTTTTTGGGGGTGGATTTTTTTTTTTGTTGTTTTGTTGTTTTTTTTTCCCAAAAGCTAGACACCAAAAGAACTTCATTGAATTTCTTTCGTAAGTTAAGGCAAAAACCAAAACAGCATAAAAATTGGAATGGTTACAACTGTTTCAAGATGAAAATATAAGCCACTCAATTGCTAGTGAAAGGAACTAACTGTGATTTGGCTTGATAGCCTATAGAACAGGGCTCAGCATATGCTGGTGGTTGTGCAGATAGCAGCACAGAGATCACCAACCATTTTATTTCCAGACAAGGGAAAACATCTTTATTGTCTCTCATGTCTCAGTGGACCTTGGAGGAGCTCAACGTAGTGAGTGTAATGCTCATGAGAAGTCCAGGAGAGTAGATTAAAAATTACCTTAGGTGTGTTCTGTAATTCTTCTGGGTTATGCAGGAATTTAGCAAGTGACCTGGCGCCCATAACAACTTGAGGAGAGTTAGGAAATGTTTCCTTTGACTTGCGAAGACTGTGGATCCCAAGGGTATTTCTTTCATTCTTTGACCACTACATGGACATTCGGAAGCACAAACCCCGTGGATGGCCAAACACTGGACAAAGAGATTTTTTTTTTTCCCTTTGACATTACGGCCAGAAATGATTCAGATAATTTCAAAAGAGCTCATTTTTAGGGACCTGTTTTGAGGAATACAGCAGACTCACTCTCTTTACATCCAAATGAGCTCTTGTCCTCAGTAAATCACCATCATTTCTTAGACAAGACCAGTGTCTGCAGTACCCTCTACTTTACCTTTTTCTAAGAATGTGAAACAAATCTGGTAGCTCATATGCCACTTAATAGTAACTGTTCACAAATGTAATTTTTTTATAAATTGATGACCACCACAGACCAACGATATATAGTAAATCTCCAAGTTAAAAGGACTGGCAAGATTCCCAGCTAGCATAAATCAGGAGAGCTCCATTGACAACCTCGCTGACTTCAGTCAGCTGAGGACCTGGCCCACTTCTTGTAAAAGCATAGTGACATTATTTGGAGCCCAGTCTGGGTTCAGCATCGTTTTAATCTCTGATTTAACATGTCTGACTCTACAGATTGAGCAGTCAGAAGCCATCTTTCAGAATATGGCCCTTTCTAACCACATCCCTTCCCCCTTCAGAAAAACAGTAGGGGTGCCTACTGTTTTGTATACATACATTCCACTTCTACTTTGCCTTTTCATACCTTTTCCCCCTTTTTCCTCCCAACATTCAAACAGATACAAAGAAAATAAACAATGTAAGATGTTGATACAGAGCTTTGGTAGTCCAGCAGTTCAAATCCAGATGTAGCAGAGGTAACTCTGCTTCTGGAAGGCACTGAATTACATAGATACAATTCAGGTTTCTAAAAATTTGGGCATTACACCTTTATACCTTCTCTTCTCACATCAGAATTCCCCAAGAAATAGGAATATTAGTCACGGCCTTCTCTGTTTTTTTAACAAAAAACACTGAAATATGAGTTCTTTCCAAGTGTGGCCACATCTCATCCGTGTACACCAAAACCAGTTAAACAATGACATTCTTAGTGAGGATGTGGCTTTAGAGATTTTGTTTTAATTGTTTCTTTTCCAGAAGTATTGTCTCCCATAGACGAGATTTCTGCAGCTCAGAATTAGTGGCTTTGCTGCAGCCTGCAAGAGCTACTAAGAAAAAAAACCAACCCAACCAAAAAACAAGTAGCTCTGTCAGGCTCATGGAGAACTTGAAGCTCACCAGAATGAGCAAATCATTGCAGCCATAATCATCATTTTATATTATACAACTTGCGAATGTCCATCCCCTCCTCTTCTGGTGTCTCATTTTATAGCCATGTGCAAAGCTGTCACACACACCCCACCATCTTAAACAGAGCGTTTAATGCGTAGATAGCAGGGAGGTGTAATGTAAACCATACCACCAAACATATTATGAATATATTGCTCTTCTTAAAAATGCTTGTTGGTTTTTCATACTACAGTATTGACTAACTGTCTGTGTTTGATGTATGGTTTACCAGCCTGATGTAGACTTATGGTTAGAGCTTAACTTGTTAGTTCTGCTTTTGCAGCCAATTCAGAATAACTACAGATGCCCCAAGATATTAAAATTGACTGCTCAAATGGACTCAGTGTGGGAGTTTCATTGGTTTTAAATTGATAACAGCTGAAAGAGTGAATGATTAAAGCTGTATATGGGCATAGTATGCAGCTCCTTTGTACAAGCTCTTGTGAACAGAATCCACTGTATGGGAATTGCCTTTGTTCTAATAAAAGATATTTCTGAACAATTGTTAGTTTAAATTTTTAAATGATGAAACAAGAGCGTTTCAGGAGCCTACAGAGGAAATAATTCCTGAGAAACTGGAATAACTCTGAGAAGATAAAGTGGATTTCTATTCAGAGGGGAGCATTTAAAGTTAAGTAGCATTCCATAAGGTGGTAATTGTGTCTATTTCCCAGGCATTTGAGTTAAATAAGCTGGATAGGAAACATAAACTGTCATAACAGAGGGTTAGGAGTGTTGTGTACATCTTTTTTGTTGTTTTTTTTCCAAGTCATAAAAAACAAAGTTTTGAAGGGACTTACCACAAATAAATCAAACAAAGGCTTTTTCTGCTTCTTTTATCACTTTGGGAGCCGTTTTTATTTTAAAAAAAAAATAAATAAATAAAAAATGTCCTGGATAGTTTCCCCTTAAACTAGTTTTAAAATATATATGTACACACACCTATAAAAGAATAAGAAAATAATATTTTTTATCTTAGTTACACATAAATCTAGTCTACAAAAGTTAGTGTTTTGTCATTCCCATAATTCCTTGTTTTCAAAATACTGCAGAAACAAATGTTAACTGAGTTTTCCTCAACTATCCCTGTGACCTCAAAGAGTGTAAATACGGCAGTGTAACTACTGCCATTCCCATGTTTATGTACAGAAACAGATCCGGCAAAAAATCAATTGACTAGAGAGACTCATGGAGTTTGTGGTTCAGGAGTACTCAGAATTCAGAGTATTTGGCTGACTCATGAGATCATGCACTTATAAACGCTCATGGATTTCTAGAGGGGAAAAAAAATAAATCTAAAGCAGTTGTGTGTCATGGTTTTACCATAGTCTCTTTTGATGCCCAGCCACCGTTACTGCTGATGTGCTACCCCTTCCATTCAAGACAATTTCCTGAATGCTATTTTCCAAAGAAGTGTTTTAAAGCTTAACTGCAGGATCGAGCATGTGACTGTATCCGTACACTGAAAGGATATAAAATGAGGTTAAATGTTTTGCTGTAGATACAGAATCTGCACCCAGAAAAGAAATAATGGACTAGGTGAGAACTGTGTAACAGTTTCCAGCTTTTTTTTTTTACAATTCCCTCCCAGGAATGCCAAGTATACAGCATTCATACTGGGGATTGAAAGAGTAACTGCAAAATAATCCTGGAGGTTGGTTACGAAGAGGCTATAATAGAGAAGCTGCTGAGCACCCATGAATTAAATTTGTTTCAGTGCTTCATGTATTGCCATCTAAACACAGTGCAGCTCTTTGCTTGTTTTACTTCTGAAATTGTTTACAAGTGTCTTTGTCCACCAAATAAGATGCTTTTTTTTTTTTTTTCTTCTTTAAACATAATTTACAGTGGAGACCATTCTATATTATGCAAAGAATTTGACAGGTCTTTGCTAAAATTTTAAAAAACAATTAAGATGTCAAAAGAGGAAGCGCTAGTACATTTTAATCATAAATCTCTGTATATATAATTACCACTGAAGGCAGCTATAAATGTTTTATGAAGAAAATGTAACCAGACTGTGCTTTGTCAGAAACATAACCCCAAAACATGTAACAGACTGCTCGCTAATGCTTAACGCCACACATGCACGCAACCTTCTTCAGTGTAGTTCTGTGAACCCAGTCCTCCATCCCTTCTGCAGCCGCAACTCCGACTAACTTAAATTCAGGCTTTGATGTACTCTACCAGAATGCAGATCACATCCGTTGGGAGGTGCTGGAAGAAACTTCTCTGATACATTTCAAGAAGTCCAAACCATCGCAGGCACCACGCCTTGTCTCCCTGATTGTTCCCTACGCTGGGGTATTAAGAAAGAAGAGGCAGTCGAGTTAGTCTGGAAATCTAAGCTTAGCAAGAAACAGTAGTGATTAAATTATAGGAAAGTGAAGCTCCCTGTAAGGCAGAAAGTAAGCAAATGGGATTTTGATTCAGTGAGAAAAAGGTGTGCTGCTTGGAGGAAGAGAGAGACAGGGACCTACTGGAAAGAGTCCAACAGAGAGCTACAAGGATGATTAAGGGACTAGAGCATCTCCCCTGTGAAGAAAGACTGAGGGAACTGGGGCTGTTTAGTCTTGAGAGGAGAAGACCAAGATGGGACCTTATTACTGTCTATAAATATTTAAAGGGTGTGTGTCAAACGGAAGGAGCCAATCTCTTTTCTGTAGTGCCCAGCAATAGGACAAGGAACAATGGGTATAAACTTGAGCATAGGAAGTTCCACCTCAACATGAGGAGGAACTTCTTCACTGTGAGGGTGATGGAGCACTGGAACAGGCTGCCCAGAGAGGTTGTGGAGTCACCTTCTCTAGAGACATTCAAAACCCTTCTGGATGTGTTCCTGTGTGACATGCCCTGAGTGATGCTGCTTTGGCATGGGGGTTGGACTCAGAAGATCTCTAGAGGTCCCTTCCAACCCCTAACGTTGTATAATTCAAAAGAAACGCTCAAAGTGATCATGGTGGAAGATAGTGGGATGACTGTGGAGGAAATACACACTACGATGGGTGCAGTAGAGGACAGTAGGAGCTCCTACTGTTCTGCAAGGGAGCAGTGCTTGTTGGGTTTGCTGTGCAGAGCCCAGGCTTGTGCTAGCACCCTACAGCTATCAATCCAAAAATTTTCAAAGCCTCTACACCAATTTCCAAAATGTAGTACTCTGTTGAAATGCTATATGGAGACTGTCTCTTCGGATAAAAGATGATAGCACACTCCTATTGTTTGAGCATTTAACTAGCTCCTATTGAGCAGTTTCTCTCATCTGTTTGATTCATTTTGATTCTAGCTGACAACGTCCCCATTACTGATTGCTCTTTTCATAATTTCTCAAACCTATAGAGTAGAAATGAGGTGGAGGAAGATAATTAGTAATCTGAAGACTTTAACCTGCTTATACAAATATGTTTTAAGTTCAACACTCGAAGTTGATCAAAACTTTTAAAATCATAAAAGCTAAAAGGTGATATTATATAATCAAATTGTAATTCATCAAAGAAACAGCAGAAATGACAAGTTAAAACTTCTGTAAGACTCAATCCTTATCAAAAGACATCTAGTACGTTTTATTTTTTGAACAGGTAATTTGATGATAAAAAAAACCACTTGTAAAGAAGAGATGAAATTGTGCTATGTCCTAACGAAGCAAAGTAATCAAGTAAAGTATTGAAGCCCTTACACCCTTGTGGTACTTTATTGCAATAGTGAGACTCCATATGTGCGGAAGAGACAGGCTACCCAACCGTGCGAGTTTTAAGGTTGGACAAGCAGTTAATATCATGTAGGATTTGGGATTCAACGAGATATGGAGCTGTACTTCCAAGTATGGCCTTTGCTTTTTTATGGCAGGTGCAAGCAAACTCCAGAAACTCTAAGCCATAGAAACGTCAAAGTCAAGGTGTAAATAGCAATTGAAACTTGAACTCCAGGGGAAGTATCCAAGTGCTACAAGTAGCAGATATTGAGAGATTCGGTTCTGTGGCAGAAGCTAATGACCACTCAAAAATGAATTTGTTTCCAACTATGTCTGTCTTCAATAACTGAGTTTTTAATTAATATGCAAGCTCAGAAGAGAGAAAAATCCCACTACAAATAATATGCCTTAAAGTATATTCTTCTTTTTTTTTTCCCAAATTTAGATCAAATTTTTGGCTCCCATTTGCACTTGGTTTGTGAACATGAGAAATCTACAGTCCCCCACTTTGTAAGGCTGTGTATAAAAGCTGTTGAAAGAAGAGGTAAGTACCTTGGTATTTAACACTATGTTTCTTGCTCTATTAATAATCACAACTTTAACCTTCTAACTCTGCTCCGATTGCCAGGGTAGGCAGGCAGATCAATTTATAATATAGTTATGAATTGAACTATATCACATTCTGTGTCTTCATTTTCTTTATATGATAAGACACTAATAGAACCAATTCGTGCTGATTATTCCTTATATTTTATCTGACATGTTGTTTCAGTCTTTCTCTGGGTAAGCAAATGCTCTACATCAATAAAATGTCAGTAACTTTCATTCTGAAGTCTCTGGTGAGTGTAATGCCAATACTTTTTCCTAAGTCCTGAGTTGTATTCCACCCAACTAAATGTTATTCTAGTGTGACCATATTTTATTTTAATTTTTTTTAATGTGTGCAGGTGTCTAATTTTTACAGTTATTTTAAAAAAGCCGTAATATCGTACAAATGTTGGAATGAATATTCATCCTCATTAAAAGTTTTGACTAATAAGAAGGATTTTCATAGTATAAAAAAGCTGTGCTTAACACCGTTGCCTGCCTTCCTTTCTGCAGAGTGTATCTTCTCTCATTGAAGGTCATTTTCTTTGGAAGGTACATGCGGTAGATGCAGAATCTTAAAATGTATTGTATAAAAATGTGAGGCTTCATCACCATCTGTTACAAGTTTACAACTTGTTCCAGGGATCTGGGGAAACATATATCTTGCAAAAGATAGAAAATTTATTTTCAGAATAAGGCTGGGTGAACCCATTGTCACTGCCATATACTGGAGTCTCAGAACAAGAGAACCAATGAAAAATAAAAAAGGTACTTAGACCGTTACCCACAAAGGAAAAAGCTATTTTAATTCCCTCATTGTTACCTGGTTTTATAGTGAAAGGTGCAATAAAACTACCCTGGAGTTTCAAAGTCTGAGAAATTCATGCTTTAATTATACAGCAAATAGAGCACTGGGATATTATTATTCCCAGAATGATTGGCAGGAAGTCAGAGACTAACAAACTGGAGCTCGTTCGGTAGGGGGAGATAGTAGCATTGGTTTTTTGGAGGAAGGCTGGATGCTGGATAAAGAAAGAGACAAAGAAAGGGGAGAAATGTGCGAAGTGACTTTTACTAGAGGAGGAATTGTGAGGAGAAATTCAGAACATGAAAAAGAAAGGCAGAGATTAGGTTATAATAATGCCACGCCGGGCAGAACGCGTCTAACTGACTGTTCGGTTACGATCTTAGCACAGGTTCTCCAAAAGATGCACGAGATATTTCATGGATGTTTTGTGGTAGCTGACCACTCCTCCAGGAGCAGAGAGGCCAGGGGTCTCTGCACTGATGAACTGTAATAGAAAAGTCCAAGAAGCCTAATTAGCTGTTTAACGTCCTTGTGATTATCAGAGAAATCTTCTCAGAAAAAAATGAAAATATCACCATTTCTTTAAAGCGATTATTAGTCCTTCAGAGTGTTGTCTTATTGTTCTCACGTTTCCTTCAAACTTGACTTAGAGAAGTCTACCCCTTGTAGCTGGTCTAATATGTAAATAAAACCTCATCATATGCCATGAGGTAAAAATTTCATTTTATCACTTTATTTATGAGTTTATATTCGATTTGCAGTTTTCTTCTATTATCATTTTCTTGGATTAAGATGCTTGCATTTACTCACATTCTATTTACTCAAAGTGTTGTTTTTACTAAGTTCTGGCATAAACTATCTCAGGACAGCAGTAATTTATGTGAAGCTAAGTCCAATGTTTATGCAAGCTTCTGATGACATTTTATACCGGGGTTGGTATTAGGAAGCAGTATGTGGAGGTGCCAAGTCTCCCGGCATGGCTGAGACTCAACAGATCTGAAGCCCTCCTCTTAATGGCCAGATATGCCTCCAGCCAAGATACTCAACTGCAGAGTCATGGGAAATACTTATGTACCAATTATGGGAAAGGCACATTTAATGAAAACTGTATGTTTACTTTCATAGTCTTAGTAAGATGGCCTAGATACTCGGTACAGCTGGCATATTGGCTGTTGTAGAAAAGATTTTTTTTACTTTTTTTTTTTTCCTATTTAGAAAATATATCATCTACATACTGTAGCTGTACCAAAAATGTTACTTGCGTGCTTCGTTTAAGATAAAGGATTATTAGGAAAGAAGACCTCAGGAGACGAACCCTAAATGTTGCTTACAAAACATTCATGCTTTGCCGAACGGTTGTGTCCTCATGGTTTTAAATGTTATTTACCTATCCATTTTCTACCTTTTTTGTCTTTTTTTTCCTGATTTTTTTAAACATCATTGCTGTGCAGAGAAAGAAAGTCTAGCAGTGAACTGAATAAACCATATTAATTAGTACATTCTCCTGAGTAGATGAGGTTACATACAATAGCCAACTGTAATAATATTCTCCCACAGATTAAAAATGTAGAGGGTGTCATTAACTATTGGCAAGACTTCCTGTTTAGTTACACTGTGTTTAAATGAATATCTACATTGAAATCAAAAGAATTATTCGGAAATTATTTCGTTGCAACTTAGATCAGGGTTTGGTGATTTATGCCCTAGGCTACTGTTTGCTCATTCACCATTTCAGGACAGAGGTGCTTTATAAGCTTTGGTCTAAAAATTCTCACACCATAATGCGTATTTATCTATCTGACAAGAATTCACTTGTTCAAGAGTGAATTCCATTTTTTTCAGCTTCTTTTGTTATTTGTAGTTGTTCAAATAGGACTGGGAATCAGAAGGTCTTTCTACATTCACTCAGCCATCTTTCAGAGCTGGTAGTGGAGTTTAATCTAGAGAGTCAATAAAAAAGTGCCTGTTCTTGTAAACTTGCAAGGCAATTGTCACGTTTAATTTTTTTATTTTAGCAAGCTCATTTTTCTCTTCCTTCATTCTTCCTGTATTATTTGTTCATTCTTAATTTTCGATGAACTTCTTGTCCCAAGCATTTAGCTGTACAGACCTGTGCCTCTGAAGTCAGTAGCATTCACGCGAAGAGCATTGCGTGCTTGATGTCTAATGCAATATCCTAAACAGAAAAAAACCTCCCATGTATCTGATGTGACCTGGAGAGGATAAGTGAACAATTCTGTACCATGCAATGATCAGTGGCTACCCAAAGGTCTCTAATAATTTCTTAATGTTCTGCTTTCTCAGGGGCTTGGAAGTTAAGTTTTTCACGGAACACTGTATTCCTTCTTTTTTTCCATGTAGCCTTCTACTTTTGCCATCAACACTCACCTCGGCTGTGCCTCAGGGGCTTTTCTAGGGCTATCTGTTGACCTGACTTTTTCAATCTGTACTCCACGATTTTTCTCATCACCAGAAAACATCTGATAGGTAGCCCCAGCCCTGAGCTGAGTGGTGCAGCAAGGAAAGCCTGGGACAATCCTCCCAGCGTACTATAACTCACATGCCGTGCGCTGCTGCCAAGGGTGGGGCCCATTGCAAGATTTTTGGTGTTTCTAGGCCAGATATGATTTTCAGTCATTTCTTGAGTCGCCTGTTTATTTTCTTATCCACGACCCTTTAAAAGTCCTGGCTGGTTTTTTGCATTTTTTAATTTTTTTTTTTAAATATGTGAAAGGCACGAGTAGAATGCGTGCAAAAAAATTTAAAAATATCAGTCTGCATTGTACCTAAACAAAATGCCATCGAGTACTTCCCATAATAATGTTTTATCGTGTGAAAACAGTCTGATACTAAAGTCTTTTCCAGGGATGATCATTTGTCTCTGTGTCTAATGACAGAGTAAATGAACACCGAGAGCAGTCAGTATCCGAGACCTATCGAGTGTATCCAGTGTAGTTTAGGTTTTGTAAAGAAATACAGTACTAATGCCCCAGGGAAATATAATTTAACTTTCCCCTCTCTTTTGAAACATCCTTCCATTTTCTCCCTCCGTTCCCAAATCCAAGTTAGTGTTCTCAAATCAGCCTAAATGACTTGAAAAGTGACACTGCAAAGCTGACGATCACAGGTACCGTGTCCATTCTAAACTGGACATTGCAGACATTGTTTTCTGTTGCTTTTCTTGGAGCACAGGATGCTCTGACAGGAATGATACACAAAATTACATTTTTGATTCGATGCCTAAAAGCCACCCTGGGATCCATAACCTTGCTTAAAGATTTAAGAAAGACCTTTAGTCCACTTCTGAGAAGGTTCTTAGCTCAGAAAACTTTATCTTTCAACTTTACTTCTTAGCAGCTGTTATGTTTTTTTGCTGTCGTTTGTTTGACAGGATCCAGTTATAGGTTCCGATGTCTGTTTAAAGAAACAGGGAGGTTGTTGGCTTTAAAATTCCCTTACTGCTTGTGTGTTCAACATTTTCCCAGGCTTTTCTACATAGTTTGCCAAGTAAAGGGACTGACCTTTTGTAGCAAACACTTTTTCATTTCTAAATGCTCACTTTGATTTTTGTCCCATTTTATGCTCATTCCAAACTGTTTACAACCCACTAAAAATGACTGTGAATTATATGTTTGTGTAATGGATTCCTTTTGTGGTTGGAGTGGAATGTTTACTTTGAACAATTAGTTATCTTTGGGCAGATTATAGTGACCTGAAAAAAGAATGGCTAAAATTATTATAGTACCTTAACTATTTCCTTTTGTTATCTTCTCTGTTTGTCCAATGTATTATTTACTGGATTTTGTTGCTCTCAGCCCCAGTGAACAAATCATGTTAAAAAAAGAGCAGTGACAAAAAATCCCTGAGCTCTTGGTCTGGGGGGCTGATCTGCTGGGGTAGGACCAGGTCTGCTATCAAGGCTTCAAAAGTGACTACTAGGCATTTAGAACCTGGCTGTCCAGTTATAAGAAGACATTGTTTTGAAAGAAATTTTAAGCTCTTGCTCTCTGAAAATCAGATTGCTCAAAGGTGTCTGAAGTATGACACCCCAAGGCACTTAAAATCAAGGCTCAGTTTGGCTTGTAATGCCCATAGCTGTGATTTGATTATGCGTAAATATCATTGCAGAGATGCACACGCACACAAAATCTCATACTGCAGAATACTCAGTCTTTAAGGAAAAAAGTCTTTATGGGCAAAGATAAAGTACCTTATGGGATGTAGTAAAGAAATACAGTCATCCCGAGGAAGAGAAATGAAGATAAAAATGGTATTTTAAACTACCTCACCTCCCAAATGCCATGTTGCCCTGTGACAGAAGGTTGTGTCCCTTTCATTGGTTTTATCTCTTAATTTAAAAGCTAAAGTGCAGCTAAAAGCACTTTAAAACCTATTTATAAAAAAAAAAAAAAAGGAAAAGGAAAAGCAAAAAAGAAAGTGATATTTCATTACCTTCTAAATCATATACTGTTTAAAAGGTAGTCAGTATTCTGGTAGAAAGTTTACATAGAGGAGAGAGAGGAGAGTTCACTTATCTCAAGGAGTTAAGCAAAAGAGGAAATGAGTTTTAAAAATATAAGGCACTGTGAATATATTTATACAGCTAGGAAAAAATGATTTTTTAAAAACATTTTAATGCTATCTCATTTTCTAGTGGGAGAAAACACAGCAGAAGAACTGGGGCGGGGGGGGGGGGGGGGGTTCCCCAAACCCCCCCCAAAGCGGAGGCCCCCCACCCGGGAGCCACCATCTTGCCCAGGTTGGGGCGGTAGGGGGGAAAAGTAAGGGGGGCGAAAACACCACGGGCGTGGAGCCGAA
>WTSP01024671.1:0-23616 GCA_025331215.1 Actenoides lindsayi | reverse complement strand
TGGAAGAAAACCCTGCAGAAGAATTGGAGGAGGGGAAAAAAAAAAAAAATCTCAAACACCTCCTAAAGCTGATGACTCCCACACTGGAGTCACTATCTTAGCACAGTTAGTGGGTTAGGGGAGCAAAGTAAGGATGGCAGAAGACACAAGGCCTGTGCAGCCAAGGTTTTTATTAATAGCCACTATACCCAACCTCTAGCAGCTTATATCCCTGTATGTATGGTAATCCTCCATATCACTAGATTTGTGTTCAGCGATTTGCTCCTCGAGGGTGTATTTAGCTTAAGCAATGTTTTTATGCGTTTGGTTCTCAAAAATAATTCATCCCCATTCCTGAGGACCTGAAGAAGGCAGAAAGTACAGGGTAGTTTTGCCAGAGTATGCTCACCACCATCTTTGAGCTTCCATTAAATGTACGCTGTTCCTGGGCTACTTCCCAGCACGATTAGACCAAACCCATCAGCCGGTGGCATAAAGGATTTGTTCTGGGAAGGTTTCCTTGAGAAGAAGGGAAACCTCAGGAGACCGACCTATCCTGTGCAGTTTTATATTTCTGTCTGAGCACAGGATTACACTCCAACAGCATTTGGCCCCTGAACAACCGCTGAAACGCATTTTATTTGTGTTTTCTCTCTGTTGTATCTTTTAGCGTATTTCGATCCTCAGAGCAAGGAGTTGTTCATAAATAGTGGTTTGTTTCCTACGAGCTCATTCACTGATTTTCAGTACCTATTTCCCTTACGAAAGGTATTTTCCCAACTTTTTTTTTTGCCTTCTCCCAAGCCTACACATGCTTCCTTGCTTGCTCTGATATAATTTTACATACTGTTTCCAGTGGCTTTAGAATTCAGTACCCTGAAAGTACAGAGATCATATTGCTCCACCAAATGATCTGAGCTCCCAGTTCTGCTAATTTTGTACTGTTCATTCTTTCCCACTTTGGGATAATCTATTATGTTTGGATCCAGGCACGCACTAAAAGCTAATACTTCCATGAAGAATGTGCAATTTGTACTGTTTAGCTTGTGATGAGATTCCTGAAGTCTTTTATGATTCTGTCTTGTTCCAAGGAGGCTTCTGGTCCCAACTTTTATATGCACTGAATTTAAAAAAGAAAAAAAAAAAAAGGAAACAAAACAAACTGATAGGAAAAAAAAATAATAAATTGCACACACAGAGACAAATATTCAGCAGTTCAGCAGATAAAGCCTTTTTCCAGGGAATTCTAGTGGGCCGAAGAAAACTGTTTCTGAGGGCATTGAACTATGTTTACTTTAAAGTGGCCAACAGGCATAAACTTAAATGTACAGACGAATGCAGCATAAAACAACAAAGTTCTGAGAAAAGCCCTTGCAAGTTTGTGATTTAAAATGTTTTGGGTAATTGGTTCTTTTTGTTTCTTCGTTTTTGTTTTTCGTTGTTGTTGTTTGTTTGTTTGTTTGGGGTTTTTTTTGTTTGTTTTGTGTGTTTTGCTTTGGTTTTGGTTGGTTTTTGTTTATTTGGTTGGGGTTTTTTTTTGTTTGGTTGGTTTTTGTTTGGTTGGTTTTTGTTTGTTTGTTTGCTTGCTTTTTTAGTCTTCTTTTGAGTAGAAATTAAGAGTGGTCGAATGTAGTGCAAACATATTGGCAAGATTTCCTCAACCATTTCTGTCTTCAGGCTCAGGCAATCCCACTATAGCCACCTTTCTTAGAGAAAGAGCCAGTTAATAGCGTTGTGCAAGGTCCAAGTCAGAATTGGCTCTGAAGGGTATTCACTCTGGGGCCTCTGTGTCTGCTAGAAAGCCACATTCTGAGTTAGAAAAAATATCAAGAAGTGTCAACAGGAAACATCACGGAAGGGCATACAAGACAAATTAGAGAAAAGGAGACAACAGCAGGAAAAAAAAAAAAGGAAAAAAAAAAAAAAGAATAAAAGCCTTGCTATGACAATGCACAAAAGAGGGAATAAATATACTTTTTTTTTTTTTTTTTTTAAATGGAAGGCAGAGGCTGTAGGCTATTTAGAAGAAAAAAAAACAACATAAAAAAGGCAGGCACTTGAACCAGTTGCTGTCTTTGTCATAGTTACCTGATACCTGTTTCATTGATTAATCTGTTCCAGAGAAATGTATCCATTTCTATGAAAAAAAGGGGGGATTTGTATTTTAAGCCTTGCCAGTAACAACAAGCAGACACTCAGTGTGCACCAGAGTAACATTTACAATGCCTGGGCCAAATTCATGCCTTGTGTAATTTTATTGCTTTTACTGGAATTACACCAGAGATGAGTTTGGCCTTTTGCCTTTTTTCTAGCATTGTATAATATATCTATTAGTGAACATGTAGAAGGAAACAGGGCATTTTGTCTTCAGAATTTTCCATAAAATCTTTTTCAATAGGCTTAATAAATAAAAGAAACCACTTAACCTATGAAATAAAAAAGAATCAAACAACATTTTCTCGATATTAAAATAATGTTAATATACTTTGTAAATCAAGTAGTTGACATTTGTACAGGCTGAAACAAAAAGTCTAGAGAAATTTAAAGCCAGCTGACTGTCTCTGTTGCTTGCTCTGTGCCAAAGAGAAAATGAAGGTTCCTGACATACCCCCTGGTCAGAGTCAGATTCAGGGAAGCTCACGCATGAGGGTATCCACCTCCTAGCCATGAAAAAGATAAAAAGATAGACACAAAAATCCTCTCTTTTCCTCCTGAATAAACCCAGGATGTGAGGCACTATGCCCTAGTACAGTACACATGCCATCACAGACAAGGAGCTGGCAGTATTTCCACTACAAACCCCATTTAGTCAGACTTTACAGTTCAGCCATTAATAGAACACTTTGGGCTAACACTTGACAAAATGAGTCTTGGCCTAGAAGAGATGTTCACACACACACAAAAAAAATATGTTAAGTCCATGAAGTTCCTTTAGAGAGGAAAAAAGGAGGTAGTTGTAGTTTCGGACTCTTTCGTATTACTTTAAGCAGTGTCCCTGTTGCTTAAAAATAAAGGTTTTTAAACTAAAATTATGAAGGCATAATTCCATAATGTAGACTAATTGATTTTTCTTGTGGAAAAAAATACCTTGCTACAGCTACACTGTCTTAAAAATAAAATAAAATAAAATAAAATAAAATAAAATAAAATAAAATAAAATAAAATAAAATAAAATAAAATAAAATGGAATTTACAGCAGTAAAAGAAAACACATTAAAAAATAAGTTTTGCTGTCTGTATGCAACACTATGGGGTCAGTTTAAAAAACCCTATCTCCTTTTTCCTGCCTGCAATTCAAGAGAGCAAATAACTGCAGTTGTATTTTATTACTTCAATTATTTGCTGTAGCAGCTTGTGTTACATCAATGTTTTAACCATATAATACAGCAGTCTAATGGGATTGATACCTAAGTGAGAGAAATTGTACCAACAGAAAGCTTCAGGAGCAAGGCAGAGGGCAAAGTAAGAGGGCAGCTTAAAGAGGAGGCTTTATGTTAAGACTTTCCCTTCTCTAAGAGAAAATTTTTTAGCTCACTTTACTCCCCTGAATTTATGAAACCGATATTGTTAGCGATCTAGTAACTGAATTGCCCCTAAATTGGCTACTGTGTGATAAACCCCCAAGGAATTAACAAGTCTTTTAAAGATCTCCAGTTGTATATTTGCCTAGCAGCTTGTTTTATTATAATCAGGATCCTCACGGATCATGGTTGTAATTATATAGCAAACCAACTGCTTTTTGTCCTCACGCAGACAAACAATGCTCCCCGGTTTGAGAGGAATGACATAGATGTAAATGAGAGCAAAATGTGGTCATGTTGTTTCATAACACTGCAGAACCATTTCACTGGGATCCTGAGCAGCTCCAGCCAGCCTGATCCATCTCTCTTTTCATGATTCCTTCATGCACCTTAGTTTTTGATATCAGAGATGATGCGTTTGAAATAATTGAAATTCTTGGGAAACAGATATTGCTATTAGAAACATCTTTCTCATGTTTATTCTACTTTGAAATGGATATATGTTCTTTCTGTCTTTAATTCTTTCTTTACTGATACCAGCCTCTGCCCATCAAAACAGAAGGAGATGTCTCTTTAAAGACCTGAATAGATCTATTCTGTGATCAATGCAGTGAAGGAAATGCTTCAGGATTTTGTTGGATCAGGGTCTTAAGCTTTATATATATGGATGAGAAATGTACACATCCAGATTTTATCTCAGGATTTAAAAAGAAAGAACAAGAACTTGTTCAGTTGCCCACATTATGGGCCATTTATAGGTGGTACTGAGGCTCTTCACGTCACCATGGACCCTTCCAAACCAAGGGTAAGGTGATAGGTCTTCTCTGGGATGTCTTCATTCAGAAACTATGAAAGTCATCAAAAGACAGAAAGAGGTTATTCCATGCCTCTTCTCCCCGTCTTCCCAGGAAAAAATTCTTCCAATATTTCAAACCATATGTTTAGATTTGTCAGTCCTGAACTGACATGGTGTTACGTGACATAAGGCACCAAAGTAGCTGCCACCAAATGGCTTTCCTTTGCCAGCAGTAACCACACAATGGTGTTGGAGGTACCACAACTTTTTGTTTACTTAGAAACGAAATCATTTTGATGAGTGTATGGTATCAGTTAGGAAGTGTTGAGTTCTTTATGGTGATAATGCTCATGTTGACTTAAATGGAAAACGGATCAGCTCAGAAATCTTTAATAAGAAAAGTTTCTTAGTGTACTTGTAGTGATGCCCCGTAGAGCCACTAGAACTAAAAATCTGTCAGCATGCTTGATAGAAACTTTGTTTCATGGTTCTCTAACTCATATGATTGAGATTAAAGTGAACAAAATCTTGGCACATAGTTTGGCAGTTGAGAAGCATTCCTCTCTGTGTAGATGTGTGTGTTTGTGTGTGAGACAGAGAGACAGAGAGAGGGGGAAATTTAGCAGCCACTCATTTGGTGTTATTATCAGGTGTTACATATTTTTAATAAACCTTAGTATAAAGATAAGATACATCCTCTTCTAATGAAAACTGCTTTCACTTAGCCTATAAACCTAACTTTGAACAAGCTGAGCATCTACTGAACCAATGAAAACAAAAATCATTCAAATCCTCTAGGCCAGCTAAACTGTAAGCCAGACTTGAATCCCAACAGGAAGGTGGAAGATGCTGGAAGGGTGCTCTTTAGACAGTCAGGTTTTCCTAGTTTACCAGTTAAACAGAGGAGCTCAAAACTGCTCACAAACTTCTTTATCTAATGCCCCGATCCATGACCTGCAGGACCAATCCTCACAGCAGTGGCTATTCTCTGGTCATCAATAGCACTGATCCAGCGACAGAGCTTTTTGCACAGGAGCACTTCTGCCATCACTGAGCAAAGACACGATCTTTTTAGACACCATGCAAGCAGTCATGATATGCTGACGCTTGAAAAGTATCTGAATTTGCACACTAGAGCTCGTTCACAATGGTTTCTTTTATTGCCCTTATTTCAGTTGTGTTTTTGTATTCCGATACGTCATACGTTGAAATCACAAAGAGCACTGCTTACAGTAAGAGTTTGTGTTAGAAACTTTGCAACTGTCTTGGATGTCTCTATAGTAGATGTCATTAATAATTACCGGAATTTTCACCAAAGAAGGAAATTAGATATGGAAAAGACTGTATGCCAGCTTAGCCTTTCCAAGCCTTCAGAAATACCAGAGGGTCTGTGTGAACCCTAGTAAAAGGGATGAGATTGGATTTCTACCTTCCTTACATCATTCCGTGGCACAGTCAGCATTAAGATACAAAGACATGATTCAAATCAGAATTCTTCCCTGAGCTTCAAATTCTAAAATAATTATCTTGCATGAAAATATTAAATGATACTCATATTTATGCATTTACTTCACCCAAAATTCAGCTAACAGATGCCCAGTGCACTTCATTGCCAGCAACTAGATTTTTCTTATCAGAAGTCAGCATTTTTCTGTATTTCCTGCATGTCTCAGTTATGTTTATTTGTATTTCATTGTGATTTTTCTTCTTTTTTTTTTTTTTTCTTCATTTTTCAAAGTAGAAAATAATGTTTCATTTCAGACTATACTTACACAACCTCTGTTCAGGAGTTCATGAGCAATTCATACACAAATTTTGTGCTATTTTCATGCAGTATGGCATGGTATACATGTCAAACCATAAAATAAAAACTATAGAGTTGTTCCTGACAAACTATTGAAGTATGCACTAGTCTCTTAAGTTTTAGAACTTATAACTCTTTGTAACCCAGTTTAGAGAATTTATGGTTTCTGCAGAAATCTTGACTTCATTTTTTTCCTGAATGTTACATTGGTGATGGTTCAGATTTTATACAAATTTAAATAGAGGTATAAAAAAAGCTTTTATATTAAGTGAACCTGTTTGGGGACAGCAAATGTAGTGGGAGTGACACGAAAAATAATATATATAACTGAAGAGTTCTACAGTTAAGATGTAAAAAAAAAAAAGAGGAAAAATATTAAAGTACGATAGGCATGTGTCATTAAAATTAATGTTTCTGGTTTTTTCACATAGTACTGTTTAATGTCAGTCTCATAATGCTAAATATTTTCCAAAACA
The DNA here is from genome assembly GCA_025331215.1 of Actenoides lindsayi. NCBI lineage: Eukaryota > Metazoa > Chordata > Aves > Coraciiformes > Alcedinidae > Actenoides > Actenoides lindsayi. Next base: position 17,040 of record WTSP01024671.1, on the reverse strand, counting down.
AGAAAAAATTTGCTCGCCTATTAGACTAGAGATTTATCATGCAAAAGAAGGTGTTCAAGCATTCAGTGGAATCCCATGATTTTAATCATTATTGTGTCTTTAAATGTGTGCGGTGTACACGGGCAAAGATATTATTAAAGGAAGAGTTATCTATGCATACACATACACATATACACACACCTTTATATTATCACATATATATATGTTAGACAGATATGCAATGCTAAGAATTCAGTAAGTTGGTGTTAGATAGCCATATGTACACTTATCTTCCAAGAGACCCTCTGAGTTTTCCACACAGGCATGGTCTGTAACACCCCAAGGTGTCTGATAGTGTGCCTTAGAATACAGAATCTAATTTTTAAATGTTTTCTCCCACTTAAAGATAAAAAGGAAATACAAAGATAGATGCCTACAATACGATATGAATAAGCGAAGACTGGCACGTGAGAGCCCCAGCTCCATTTTTAGAGCAGGGTTCTGCACATTCCTTCTGTTAGAAATCCAGAACTGAGCTGGTCTAATTTCTAACTGTAAGAAACAGATCCAGCCTTCTGTGTTATGCAACGAAACAAGTACTGTCAAGTGCCACGCTGATAGTTCTTTAACCGTTGTTGAATTGTAACGGTTAAACTCTCTGTTCACGTCCACTCCCCAGCAAGGCACAACAGCTGTAGGAAGTGCCTGCAGATGGTTAGGTAGGACCCTTTGTTGAAGACATGATAGAAAATCTTGAGGTGCTTGAACAGAGCATAGATTGATGCTGTCAAGTTAAAAAATGGGTCTATTCCAGGGAAGAGTATTGGGCCTACCTGGACTCCTCAACTCTCTAAAAAACCAAGGGATGATGGAAGAAGCAGTTCTGTGATGTTCAGTTTTCATCCTAAATATCCCTACTCCATCCTGGATTTCCTATCCCAGTTGCTATCATTTAAAAATAAAATAAAAATAAAATCTATATAATAATAGTAAAAAAATCTTTTTGTCAACCAAAGGCACTACAGTCCAGAAAATGCAAACTCCTTACCCGTTTTGGCTGAAGATTTTTTGTGCCCAAATGTACAGTTCTTCCACTTCCAACTGTTAAGAGTCCAATAAGCAGCAGTGCTAGTCAGGATGGGGAGGTGACATTACTGAGGTCTAGTTTAATCTCTCGCTATTGTGAAAGATGGGAAAAGACTTGTCCCTGCTGTGCACTAAATTCTCTTTAAAATCAGCATTGGGAGGAAAGCATGTTTGGAGAATTGTATCTGTCTCTTAGCTTTTAACCACAGTTCCTACTGATGCCAGTGGACCTGCCTGAAAGTCCTATATAGTCCTAAGAGGAGAGTTGGACCCCCCAAAGTGCAATTTCCTTTAGTGTTCTGATGTTGCTCAAAAAACACAGGCATGATGTTGGTGATGATGGATCCCCAAATGAAGCACAGTTTAACCAAAGTGGGAGGATTTAGCAAAATGCATAAATTTCTCGTACGCTACTGTCTGTAAGAAGCAGATCTTCAGCCAGTTTTGTGAGCATAAGTTACAGCTGGCTTTTGCTGGAATACTCTATGCTCTTGACCCTCCTCGGTTGTATAGCCAATAGGGAGTTGTCAGGCTACATGTGTTTTTAAACTTCTTTCAGCTAAATCAGAAATCCAAAAGCAAAATACAGCTCTCAGCAGTATCATGTGGAGTTGTGACACTCCCTGGAGGGCTCGGGGTCCATAAACCAATGAATGGATTACAATGAGGCATAAATGTAGTATTTTCATCCATGACAGATATAATCTTGAGCCTGTATTTTTCATGTTACTTAACTCTTTCAGAACATAATGTGTGACAGAAAATGTCTTATAATGCACAGCGCAGTAAATATCAGTCAAGTATGCTTTATTGCTGAGCTCTACATGTTTCCAGAAGTTAACAGGCACAGCTGGGATATAAGAAATGGCAATGTTGTATATATTTCTTCAACATACAAAATACCTTGGCTCTTTTCTCCCCCACCCTCCACATTACATCCCCAGCTGTTCTGGTCATGTCACACAGTGGATGAGTTTTTCCATCGTCAGCTTCTCCTAAAATGATAACCTTTATTCAGGCTTTCATCCTCCCAAAAATAAACTGCATTATCCACATTGTCATCACATTCAAATTAGACTATCACAGCCTATGTTGCGTGGAACAGAGTAGTAGAAATGGTAACTGATGGAAGGTGGTAGACTGCCTAGTGGTAGCTGTACCTAGCAGAAAACACTCTGCGCTAGTATTCATTATTTTTCCTCCAAATGACTCAAATCTCTCTACCTGAAATTCCCTCTGTCAGTCTCCATAGTGTCATATGGCCCCAAGGCCAGAGAGGTAAGAATCGGAAGCTGCACGTCTCTGGAGACATGAAGCTGATTATATCCCAAGAGAGTTGCTGATGAAGGATCATTCATCTTTTAAAGATTCCTAACTCCTGAAAGACCTTTTTGGTCAAGCAGTAAAAAACAAAAAAAAAGTATACTTGACAAAACAGCAGAGAACTGTAGAAATCCTATTTTACTTCAGATAAATTAAGCATTAGTCAGAATGGACCTACTAAGGCATACATGAGAAGCAGCAACTGCAGCAAATGAGAGGAAATGGGGGTGGTGAAGGAATATTAAAAGACAAAACAAGCAAGCAACCAACCAAACAAATAAACATTCACAAAATTAAATGCTAATGTGTTGCAGAGAGAGAAAGAACGGCCATTTCCAAACATTTGGTAATCTCAGATATTACACTGTGTTGCATGAAGTAAGACAGTGTTATTTCCTTTTAAGCTGCCATTCCATTTAAACCAGCGAGCTGATGTGTGTACTTGAGGTCTGCATTTGGTAGGAATTTTTCCCCTTTAGCATAAACCTCGTTGATTTAAAAAGTGAACAAAGATGAATCAGGTGGTAAATGTATTCATGTAATCATTTTCATTAATAAGCCGTTATAAATAATAGAGGGAAGGTTTTAAGTGTATAATTCTCTGTAGCACAATTGAGATTTTTCCACATCTTCAGCAGTAAGTTAATTAGAATCACCTGCATTTTCTTGGGCGGACACCAAATGGATTGCAAACAAAAACAGATTAAAATAGCTGTAGCTCATGGCATACAGATGACAAGATTCACAAAGAGGACAATCAGGCAATGAAAACCTCCTCTTTTTCAAACATTTTTAAAGGAAATTCAGCTCTTGCGAGTCGCTGTAAAAAGACGTTTGTAAGTGTTTCGCTGAAAGACTAGAATGGCTTTGTTTCTGATCCCATGATGAGTGAAAGAAATGTTTAAGAAAGATCACTTTACAGAGAGATTCAGACTGAAATGTGATGACTGTGATTCAAGCCAAGCCAAAAATTACAGCTCAGAATTAAAGGGGATGGACGTGGCTTGGGAATCCATTTTCCCACATTCCTGAATCTCAATCATCCCGGCCAATGTTTAAAAGAAAATACAGTGGAAAGCAATGAGGTCACTTTGTTTAGCTGCAAGAAGTGGGACTATCAGAATGGCAAAAGTATATATTGGAGGTAGTGGCAAAATTACAGTGAACACGCTGCGTGTTCGATGGTTTCATTCAAAACAAAGAGCTTCAAAGCTTAGTTTTGTTTCTTGTTACAGGGAGCCTTCTGAGTAAGTCTGGTTGTTCCTAGGGCTTTTAAACCATAACCTTCTTGAATGCCAAAGACAGTGTGACACAATAGAGAAGACGACGAAGGCATCGCAAAAGCTTGACTTAGGCATTAAAGAGCAGCCCTGCATAGCAGTGAACTGTGTGCTGGTTTAAATTGCACTTGCTTCGTTCTGTCGCTACCCTTATTTATTTGTATATAAATATCCAAGTGGAGATTCTACCATCAAGTGATATGAAACAGAATAAAGAATATCATCCATCATATTCACTTGCTGCTTATTCTCAGTATGTAATACTCATATTCAGCGTTGTAATTGCTTCCATTAAACAGTTTCTACGGGGTCTTGAAAACAATAAGATCTTAGTCAAGCTTTTCTTCTTTCATTGCGTCTTGAAGTTATTACTGCAAGAAAAAATGAGATTCTCTTTATGTAGGAATGCCCCTCATCTTCTTGATATTATTGCAGTCAAACATAGAATTATTTTGTATTAGCTAATTTCCTAAAGAGATTCACCAAACCTCATGTCAGACACCTCCTAGAGTCATTTCGTATCTAAAGAACTAGTACAATTTCTCCTCTCCTTTCTTCCCCCTGCTGTCTCTGCCTTTACTAAATTCTGATGCAGTGTTAGATTTCTACTAATAATAGCATAAAGAAAATCATGTTCATGCTACCTGGAATTCAGGCTTGTCTGTCACAGGTCCTGCAGCTGGGCAGTGCTGGTTGTGAGTCCAGTACCTGCAAATCCTCTGAAAAGTAATGACGGAGAGGACACATCTTCATCCTCTCTTTACTATGAAGCAGTGAAGCATGGCTTTCATGTTTCATTTTATTTCCTTTGATATCAAGTAACAGTGCTCTACTGGAGATCCTATTTGTAGCACATGAAGAGGTGCAACCTCTTCCTGGCTTCTGTTTGATACTCTTATTCAAGAGATCACTTCAGTCTTTGTTGCTACATAGCACCGAACTGAGAGACCACGTTCAGCTGATTATCCAAAATAACCCTCGAGTCTTTTGTAGCCTATCTCCAGAGCGTTGGATGTACCCTGTGTTTCTCCATATGAAAACTTACTTTAACAGACTGTTACCATTTATGGTGCAATTCAGACCTTCTGTAACTTTACCTGTCCTCTTCATTATTTAATAGCTCCCTGATCTTTGTGTCATCTGCTTACTTTGCCAACTGAGATTTTTCTTTTCATTGTACGCATCTCTAATAAAGGTATTGTATGGCACTAGATTGAGAGCTCCACTCTTAAGAGCTCTGCCAGTTATAACCTTGTTAACTGATATCTCCCATTAACTACCACATTTTGAGGTCTGTCATTGAGCCAGTTTTGAATCCATGTAATATATGCCCTGTTAATTCCATAAAATGCAAGTGCTTTAATCAAAATGTCATGTGGTACTAAGTCAAAAGCCTCATGGAAATCCAGACATGCTATTTTGATGCCATTGCCTTTATCAACCAGACCTGTCAAAATTCCAATCCTATCAAAAAATGCAGCAAGTTTGTTAGACAAGGCCCTGATTTCCATGCAACCATGCTGCTTGGGATTAATTATATTTTGCTATGAATTATTTGTTCGTAGAGTCCTGAATTAATTATTTAAGTAGACTGTCTGGGACTGAGGTCAGTCTAGCCAGTCTCCAAGCACATCCCTCATACTGTTTTTACAATATCAAAATAAACTCTTGTCACTTTTTCCAACCTTAGTCATTTTCAAATATTGATCTATGTTTTATTTACAAATGAGAGGCACATGTATGTCATGAGAACTGGTAAATGGAAACTGTTTTTTTTAAAACAATGACTATCTCTTTGTCCTTCTGATTGACTTCTGATAGCATCCGCTGATTGGCCTCCTGAGTTTGTTTATCCTTGGCTATCTGGTAGAACTATCTAATGCAACATCTATATGGTATCCACTTCCATGCTAGCTGAGTACATTCTCTGGACTAGGGATGGGACCTGTTTGCATATCAGATGTTAGCTGGGATGTTGTTTTCAGCCTCATGATTGTGATCCTTTGATGAGAGGAGTACAAGAAGTGGGTAGTTCTGATGATCAAAAGAGAAGATTTTTCCAGTGGAGCAGAATAAATCCTGGTGTCAACCTCCAGCCCTGCTCCAGGAGCTTTAAAGCATGCCTAACCCCACCAAAAAGAAGGACAGAGATGTCAGCCACACTGAAAACCACGCTGAGTGCAGACAGTCTTAGGTTCAAAAGGATCTGGTGCTCACTTCAACTCAAAGCTGATCAAGCTGTATACCAGGTTGCTGGTGCAAGTATCTTCAGTTCACAGCACTTCTGCACCACACTTCATTTTACATCCATGTGTCTCTTGTTTGCTGTTAATGCCCTTATATTTTTCTCTCTCTGTGGTGTAACTCAAATTTGTTTCTCTGGTCTCATCACTTTCATGTCTGGTTTCCATAGCATGAGCCAAACCCAATTTTTTTGCTTCCACATTCACCTGGAACTCCGGGTACACTTTGTAACTCTACCCAGACACATCACTTTTAATGCCAAATTTTAATGTGCTAGGTTTATTCTTAGCTACTCTTCATGATTATCCTTCTACTGGCATATTTGTATATTGATCCTTTTGTGAAACTGTTTTTGTTGCACATTCTTTTGTGGTGGTTTTTGCATCCGACACGTTATCTTGCCATTAAACATTGGTGTGTTTGCTGCATTCACCCATTTCTGCCTCTTTAAATGACTCCATGCCTCACTCTTGTGCCCTCAGTAAACTTTTAAACAATTGTTTATGTATCAGATATTTATGGTAAGATGCATATGAAAACAGGAGGAAAGAATTATAGTTTTAGGGAGAACATACCCTGATAATGACCTCTTAAATATTTGTAAAGATAGCCCTGGGCATCTGAGCCCACAAAATAGTTTATAATACAACAGCTTGATTACATAATGATACTTTAGTTTTAAAACGTATGATCTTTCTGTTTATGGGAAGGCATAATAGGCTCCTTTGAAATACAATATTTTTGCCCTGAACATAACTGATTTTAAATGAAAGGACTAACTAAAGAATGCCTTTCTTCAAGTTTGTACTTCACTTTGTTGTTGAATCCAGCAAGATGGTTTCTTTTACAAAACTCCTACCAGGCTTGGGGACCACACCTATTTCAGGATGCATTCATTGTGGAAGTTTCATGGGTTTCTATGCAGGAAGTTACCTACTACCATTTGAAATGATATGTTTCAATTTCTATATCTTGCAAAGAAATAGAGAAATTTCTCTAGACCACCACCACCCCCCTTCCCTCCCCACGTAGAAAATTTCTTTTTATCTTCAGTTTGAAGGTATTGTCAAATATAGATTAAGCTTGAGAAGAATGTAATGTGATTTGCGAGAGAGAATTATTCTAGACCACAGTAAAGAATTAATAAGACCATTTCATACAGAGCAATTCGTTAACCATCAGGACTACCTCAACCAAGTCTGATATTTGAAAACATATCTTTAGATCAATATATCACCTAAGCTCTAATTTTTTTTTCCAGTATTTTTTACGTTTCTCTGCAATACCTGGTTCCAGCTTAAACCTGCTACTGGAGCTGACGCTGACCTCCAGTCATGTTTATTTCCATTTTGGCTAGGAGCAGGAGTGCAATAAATGTGCTTAAATAACTGTTCTTCTCACATCCTCTGTGCAGTTATACAGAGCAAATGTAACATTCATTACCGTTAATGAATCTCAACCAAGACTGAGTTCAGTTGCCTTTAAACTTTCTCATTAGGAGAGCCTGTATAATTTCTTTAAATTAAAATAGCTAAAATTTGCCTATAGGTTGGCAGCTAAACTGATGGATACTTGAGTAAGTCCTTTTCCCCGCATTTCTTATACCAGTACAAAATTTAGGGTGGAAATACTGAAGTCATTATCATGATTTTGGCTATCATTTCCAACTGTGGGTCCATCCTGTTCTCAGTTTCCTCATTAAAACAAACAGAAACAGAGTTGGAGATTGGAATATATAGCAAATTAAATACTTGTTCTCCTCTAGGGCGAAATCCAGTGATTCTTCCCTGATAAAGCCCACTCCAAAATACAAGGAGGTCATCCTATAGTGAAAAACAGTTGGGTTTTATTACAATGAATGTTTTTTTTCTGAAACGTTCTTTACCACTGTACTGAAATGCCAGCACCAGATAGGAAACTCTGCAAGGTTTTTTGCTTCATGTTGTTTCCTAAGTATTTATAGCCTGCCATGAAGAAATACTGACAGCAATGCAGTGATGTTTTTAGTCTTGATAGAGGTGCCCTTAAAAGTGAATTTGCTCGGAAAATTGTTCATATAATCAGGATATTAGAAGTATAAAGGCATTTCTCCCTCTCTTTCTCTCTCTTTCTCTTTTGTGCCTAATTGGATTTCCAAAGTAAGTTGTTAACAATCCAGCTAAGATAATGCGGTCATGAAAAGGATGTCCAAATCCACCAATTTGCATTGGTTTGGTTTGGCTTAACTTTCAAAGTTCTTGGAGCAGAAAGTTGATGGCACGTGAACACTATAATTGGCTTGATATTCTTGGATATTTTTATTTTTTTTACTTTTTTTTTTTTTTTTCTCTCTGCCATATTGTATAGTGTCCAAATGAAATGCTAATCAGACCTCATTTCTGGACCAAAGTAAATTTATAACAATAATGATGCACTGGTATACTCCAGATCATTTTGCAAGAGGTAATTTCCACCAATTTACAACATAGTTTGTCATTTTCACTTGATCTGTATAAATTATGCAGGTTCCAAATGGATGCTACTAATGTGAGACAGCTATTTCTACCCAGTCACATGTACTGTGTTCTCTCCCATATATCCAAAGAGGTTAAGAACCGAATTGAGTTAGAGCCAAACAAAAGTTAACATTCTGTTTTGGGGCTTGTTTGTTTGTTTTATTACTCCCCTTTACTTTTTGGTTTAGATTTCAATTTACATGATGCAATTCTCAATCCCTTACCACGGAGTCCCACATTCTTCTGCTGGGAATTACTCTTGTTCTCTCACCCTCCCCTCACTAAAACAGAATTGAGACTCTTTAGATTTAGGATAGAATTGCATTACTTAAGCATTTTAGTAATTTCCATTTGCTCATATGTTACATATCCAGTAGATGGATAACTTCCAAGTGTTCTTGATTACCAAATCCTTTTTGATTTCTCTTAAGTAAACTTCTTCTTTATCCCTCTGTAACCAAAGGGGATCTTCCTGAAATGAATCATCATTCTCAGTATTATGTTGCAGGACACCCACAGGTGCAGGGTAGAAATTTGTCTAATAAAAGACATAGATAACCAGTGTATAATACAGAATTATTATTCATTTTTAAAACAGGTTATTTAATGTAAGCCAAATCAGGTTGTTCCTAGCAGGATAGGCATAAAATGAGAACCGTATTTTGTAGAGAGAGAAAACAAACATGCAAATAAACAAAAGACCTTATTTGGTTTCAGTCTGCACAGAAGGAAAAGTAAATCTTTCAAAATGTTTCAAGATCAGTGAGGAATACCTCCAAGTAGTTGAGTCCACTGGCAGGGGTACTCATCTGCCAAGGCATGACGCAAGTATCTTTGAAATAAGGACTTGAACCTCAGCTTCTTCCTACTTAACTGTTATTACAACTGGGCTTCTCAGCTTTTGGTTTTGTTTTCACTCTTTCCTATAGCCACGTTTTTATTCTTTTTTTCTCCACTCCAAATCAGAAATAAAAAATCGCCCTAGATACACTGTCAAGAAATATTTCCTGAAAAATTTTGGTTTTGACAAATTAGCATTTTCTAAGAGAAAGGCTGTGTCAGAAATTGCTTGCCAAAAGCTAATTAAAACTTGCGTTCCAAGTGATGAGTAGCCTCAGAAAACCCTGTTTTGTGTAGATTCTCTTAGCTTCTTATGTACTTGCAAGTTTTAAACGTGAAATGACAATGTACAGTTTAGTGTTTTCCATTTTTAAGCATGCAGATTCAGTCGTCGTTACACAATAGCTAATTCTCCCGGGAAAGGACAGCAGTTCCCATGTGCTTTGAAATGCTACAGCTATGCAACTGGGGCTGGAAGTGCTATTTTAAACAGTCATATCAGCAGAGCTTGCTGTAGGAGATAATATGTCACAAAAGGGAGTATGACATCTAGTTTCACCTAGAAGATAAACCTTGAGTAGATATGCAGGGTGAAACAAGACTGTCAGGTTGTCCTTGAAAAGAATGGCCTATATTAATGAAGAAATGGACTCCAGGGCATATGCTGTTTGGGATATTTAATTTCATCTTCAAACTTGTCTGATCTGCTATGAAGAATATAGTTGAGAAATGGTAGTTGTGTGTAGCCTCATGCACGTCATGATTTCAGAGTGGGCATCTCACCGCTTTATTTTCAGAAAGGCCACAGCCTCAGAAATACGGGTCTGAAAAACCCCAGCCCCAGACTGAGAAGTTTCCTCAGTGCTATTAATATAAACACCCCGTGAATTTAAGCAGGGCTAGCTCAGCGTCATACGTATCCCAGAGAGCCCTTCACTATGAGCACAAGAGCTCATTCACCCTTCCTTGCCCGTCACACTCAAATACCCGTGCCGAGTCGTATTCTGCTGACAGAATTACAAGATAATTATAGTTAGGTGTTTTGTATTCACTTAAGTTAATCTACCCCTTTTATTTTTCATTGTTGTTTTAATCAGGCAGGAGGCACTTCAGTTGTTGTCAGGTGGATTATTTTTCAGTCCTTCACTACGCTGCTCTTCTTCATACTTGTTAGGGTGCTTCTGGCTTCCTGACAGACGTACAAAGAAAAATACTTCTATGATCTAAAATGAAATACGTGTTTCTCTTTCAGGTCTAGATGTTGATGGAATATACAGAGTTAGCGGCAATCTGGCAACAATACAGAAGTTACGATTTGTTGTCAATCAGGGTAAGTGATTCCTCCACCCTGGTAATGTTTTGTTTAGTACTTAACTGTCTCAGATGACAGTATTTCAGAATCTGCTATACATTAGTGGCATAGAATGATGAGCTGTGTTTTGGAAAAGAGAGGAAAAAGAAGGTAGAAAGATATTGCACAGAGGGAAATGTCAGCTACAAGAGAGGAAAAACAGCAGAGTAAGCAGAGGAAAATAGTAGTTAAACAGGAGATGAAAAACAAAAACAACAAAGAAAAAGAAAAAAAGAAGAAAAAAAAAAGAAGGAAATTGATACACAAAGTAAGGTGGGAAAAACCAAAGCATATGTAGAAACCAAAGAATCAAAGTGAGGGGGAAAAAAAAAAAAGATTAAAAGGAAAAATAGCAGATTGTTTGGATGTTGAAAGTTAAACAAAACCAAAAGTAGAACAGGGATCCAAAGGAAACCAGAGAAAGAGAAAAAGGTGCTGAAAAGAACTGAGAAGAAAATACTACAAGCAGAGTCATGGCTCTGTCGAAGTCAGTGGAAGATTTACCACTGATTTTGAAAAGGCAAAGATCTGACGCCAGGAAATGAGAAGAGGAAAGATGAATATTTTGGGACCCGAGAACCAAAATTAGAACCAACCTGTACATATTTACAGAACATATTCCCACAGATTCCGCATATAATAAATATATTTTCACAAATTCAAAAGAACATTTTTCATGGATGTGGCCTAAAGGAATCTAACATTGCTCAGTAGATACTGTTAGAGGTGTGGGAGCTGATAGTGGGAGCTAATTAGGATAAATGACAAATGCATTCATGTCTCTGAACAGTTTACTACTTGGCAAAAACTAAATATCCCTACATTTAATAGTTTAGCAAGTATCATTGATGATAGTGAACCTCCTGGTGCTACTTAATGAGAAAATAAAATTAAGCTTGTCAGAAATTAGGAAAAATCTCAAATCTGAAATTGCATTAAGGACTTCATACACTTTTTTTTTACCAAGTATAAATGTGAAGCATATTTTATCCTTCTATTTACTAACTCTTTTAAAGTTACCTGGAGGCTATTACCAGAACTGCTAAATATTGTGTATTGTATGTGGTTTCTTGGAGACAAGAGCTGTTGAAGAACAACTTCCTCACTTAGCTTTGTGCTATATATAAACTAAGACTTTTGACTCAAAAATTCTCACGAAATTGAGGGGTATGAGAGACATAAAAATATTCCCACCTTCAAGCCTCTATTTACATCTCTAGGGATGGTTTCAGGGGAGCAGTATATATTTGCCACCTCCTCAGCTACTCCAGATCAGTCTTGTCTTCAGCTGAAACTGGAGGGTGAACTCTGGTTTATGAGGAATTAGAATTTATGCCAGTATATTCAGTGAGACTGAATAAATCGTCAGCCTCATGGGTTTGACTCACTCCTTGGGTTCCCTTAGATTTATAGTTGTTGGGTATTTGTGTGTCAATAATGTAGTCTGCCTTGGCTTTCAAATGACCGTACGCTGTATTTTGTTTGGATACAGAGAGGCAAAAACCAGGATTTTCTTCCCTTCTTCACTGATCTTTGCTCAGGAAAAAATGTGCCATAAAAATAATGGTCCTGTCTATCATGTCTCATGGCATCCAAAGGTTAACGTACTTGAGGTTAACGTTACTGCTCAAGTTTTCACCTAAAACAGATGGGCTGATACTGTAAAGCTAGACAGAAGTCTAAGCTGGCTTTTTACAGCACAGAGGAAACAGGCACCTTTTTCTTCTGGTTTATACTACTGTGGAAAATGAATATATAAAGGTGAAGTTATTACTACAGTAAAGCCACTCTGACAATGGCTACTTAGGGCATGTACAAGAAATCTACCTATTGAGTGACCAAAGAAAATTCAAGTACCAGTGCCCCTGGAGAACTATGTTCTCATCCTATCAGTTGAGATAATTACCATTTCTTACATTAGTCTTTCTTGATACAACTCAGGCATCCATGCATTTTATATCATAGCAAAACAGGTTTTCAATGGGAAGTGATATTATCTACCCAGGCCCCCCTTAGACGTCCTTTAAAATCCCTGCTATGACAGTATCTAGTCAAGTCTGTACTTAGCCTTTCCTCAAGTAAAGGCATACAGAAACACCAAAGTTCCTCTCCTGTAAACCCCAATGCCACTTTGCAGTCTTGAGGAGTGACACCAACACCATGTGAGGGGAAATGGGAGAGCCTAGCATTTCAATCCATAAAGAAAAATCTAGTCATTTTTAACCAGAACGTTCAAGAAGTAACACAAAGACTGGCTTTAAGATAGCAGGACACTGTTTCAGTTGTTTAAATAACATCCTTTCTCAGCACTAGGTAGGAACCTGCAAGCAGGAAACAGCTCGTTGAGTCATGGTGTACCTGTGAAAAATCCCATGAGGAGATGGAGGCAATAGGATTTATTTAACGTGTGCTTGGAAGGGCAGTAGCTGTCTCCACCCAGTGTCCCCAAGAACCTGATGACCCCTGTCAATTAGATGCTGAGGACAGCAGCAGTTTCAGACTGTTTTGTGAACTCACAAAAGTTACAAGGAAAACCAGTGTGTGCTCCCAACCTGCTTATTTTCCAGTTGTCTAAAGCTCTGTTGTGGAATGATGTTTAATAACATGCTCTCCACATGCCACTTTCACTCAGTAATTATTGTGACCTCCTCGGCTCGGTCCCTGTACCTTCATTCTTCCCTAGTTAACAATGGGAAAGCAGTATTTATGTGTATATATATATGATTTTCCCATAGAGATTTTTTTTATTATTATTATTTTAGTTAAAGTTTAATTTAATTATAAATGCAAACAAATGTTCTGAAAAAGCCTATTTACATTGCAGAGATTGACTGTGCAATCAGTTCTTATACAGGCCAAATACTTAATGGGCTCTTTCTTCCTGCTTGCTTTGCCGTTGTGTTACACCTACATTTATAGGCTATAAATAATATGTATCACATTGAAAATTAAAGATCATAGAAGACACTCTAGGCCGGCTGCCATATCAAAGTATTTTTTATTAGAATAATCATTAATTAGAATATATCAAAGCTTTATTTGGCTCCTTTTCGTATACTGCTAATGTCATCTGTAGCATCCAAAATGAAGTAAGAGAGAACTGGTGAATATGAAAGGGAAACAAACTAACAGTTGACAGCTTCATCATTAAAGAAGAAATAAGAACAGTAAAAATCTAAAAAGACCCTTGAAATTCTAGATATTGGGGATGAGGATGGGTTTACAATAAAAAAACCCAATGCCTTGTATCTTCTTAAATTCTCTGAATATACTTTGTGTTTTCATTCTCATTTCTTGAGGTAGACAGCTCTTGAAGAGGGCTTTGACCTTGCCAACAGGAACATCAGCAGAACAAACTACCTTATTTACTTTATCCCTTTCACAGAGTTTTCTTTTTCTATAAAAGTCTATTGATAACACACCTTTTTTGCTTCTGTGCAACAGGATTATCTCTTATCTATGATTTATTTTCCCATTAAGAGTGGAAAAGATCAGCTGATCATAAGAGGACCAGGCTATAACAACTCTCAGCACTTTCAAAACTCTAGGTCATCATTTTTCAAACCACTGAATCAAGGCACTAGAAGCTGTTTGGACCAAACTGACATCAGGAAATTCGTACTTTTCTTAGTGTACAAGCACTGAAGGAGTTTTGGTTTTAGAAACTAAGCTACCAGTCATTCAATATTTCTGGCTGAGAACCTATGGTGAAGGCTTCTATAATAATTAGAGACATTAGACAGAGATGTCTTATGCTTTCCATATTGTTGGTTAAGTCTAGTAGTAGCAATCTTAAAAAAAAAAATAATTTGGTACTTGGTAATGCTTTAGGGATTTTATGAAAAAAATAAATCACCCCTAAGGGATCCCCTTAGGGAGGACTTTTTGCAGATTTTAAGCAAGGTCCAGTAAGTTAAAACCTTTGTGCATATTTATAATGATATTATTTTAATTCACACCTGTAGGGAAAGGGACAGGGTACTGTTAATAGGTCTGTTAAGTCATATAAAGTGTGCTGGCAGTTTCAGGGTGTGAGGATGCTACAGAAAGGATCAAGTGTTTTGGCCCAAGGCCCCAGGGTGGGGCTGACACCGGCCTAGGAGGGGTGAGGGAGCTCCAGGTGAGGCTGCTTAAGGCCATTAAGGCCCCACTATATGAAAGTGAGGACAGGTGGGAGTTGTTTTTCACAAGCAAGCTTCTGAGGTGATGCAGAATGTCAATGGCAAGGCCAAAACTGCAGGAGACAGAGGAATGGGGGGGGAAGACTCTTCACCCATAAGGATGTCAGTTTGTAGGCAGGAGTGTGGCTTTGTGGTGTGCTCCGCGGTTGATCCCGTCGTGTTGATTCACGCTGTGATGTGAAACGGTAAGAACCTTCTTTGTGCTAAACCCTGTGGGTTCCCTGTCTTGCTCGCCTCTGCCTGTCCCCACAGTCCTCACTTGCTCTCTGTGCTTGAGGACCAGAGATACCTCGGTGAGGAGGTAGACGCTTACTTCTTTATGCCTCCGGTGCTAATCTGCTGGGTAGCTGGGATGGTGTTCAGTTTCTGTGACTGTCAAACAAGCAATTTTCATGAGTACTAAATTAACTGAAAAAAATGGAGCTATAAAGGGTTCATAACATGTTGTTGGAATGCTAGGGTTCTATCCTGATGCCTATATGTTCAGGGAAACTAACCATAGAAATACAGATTTCAATAGGTATTGGTTCGTTCAGTAAGTGTTGTCTCATACATAATACACGAGAGTTCCTAATTGTCTTTATATGCAGCGTTTCGTTTGCAAAATGCTTGGTGTTTGCTGTACTGATGACCTTTGCATTCCCTTATTTCTTTTGGAATACCATGTGTGTTAACTGTGAAACACCATGTACTGTCCAAAGGTCAATTATTGTGTTTTTACAGCCTGGTTACTATACTTATGTACCAAAGAGGAAGGGGGAAAAATATTAATCTTTACAGAGACTAAATATTATATTCTTGCATAGAGGTACATTCCATACAGAACATGAAAAAGGAGAGCTAAAGGTATTTGAACTTGTAACTACATTAGGGGGGAAAAGATTAATTTTATCTTAACTTGACATTACCTTGAGTTAACAAAACCCGTTTTGGCAAAAAGAATTAAAATATTTCTGTTGCTTCTTCTATAAGAATAGACTGGAATATAATTTAGTTGAAGAAAAATTAAAAGTAAAATGTAAACCACAAATATATGAAATGATTGCGAATATTTATTAACTAAATAATTTAATAATAAAGAAAATGCCTACTTGATTAATTGTTACAGAGTAAAAATTACAATAAAACTGTCTTGATCAGTGCTTTGCAGAAGCACCATTACTGTCTGTGCAGTTGTTTAACAAGGATTTAATTGGAAAGATAAGTGAATGCACATTTAAAAGTATTGTTAATTTGCTTTATAATCACCCCATCCTTCACAGTATTGACAGCACCAGGCACAAACCCCTTTCTCTTTTACAAGTATTATTTTCCATATGTGCACAATAAATTCTGAAGCAGTAATTGGAAATTTTATGGATTTCAACATACCTAGTGTTTTGAGTTTATAGGTGCCATATCCCTTTTCTAAAGGTAACTTGTAAGTGGCATTTTAGGTTAAATCATTGCCTTTTTATTACCCGTGGGTTGTTTTGGAGGTTGTGGTATGGTAGTTTGTTGGGTTTTTTTGGTCTTTAGTTTGTTTGTTGTTTCTTTTATTTGTTGCTGTTGTTGTTTGGTTTGGGTGTTTTTTTGTTTGCTTGGGGTTTTTTTGTTGTTTGATTGGGATTTTTTGTTGGGTTTTTTTTCCCCTTTCATAAGGAATATCTATTTCCTATTTACTCTTCCTTTCCATTTGAGATATCAACAAAATCCTCATTGCAACATTATTTTTGATTTAATAAACAACAGCCGTCAAAAACAGCGATCTTCAATATGTTTATATTCCATCTGTACTTATATTTATTGTTCTCAAATGGCTCAGATTAGTCTAATTGACAAGTAAGAGCCCAGACCATATGAGCAGCTAAGGATGATACCTTTAACCAGCAGGATTCTTCAACTGTACTGACATGTTCTTTATCAATGAACTACGAAAAAAGAGGAACAAATCTTGGGATTGTATTTTTTTTTTTAATATTACTGATTATGTGAGCTTGCTGGGACCATATGTCTGAGCCTCGGCTCTCAGGAACCAGAGTGGTTTCCCAGCTTGCTCTTCCTCGGTGGGCAGAGCCTGTGGAGCTGCCACAAGACTAAAGCTGCCTTTGAAAGAGACCCTCCAGGTCAACACAAATGGGATGGATGGTTTTGAAGCAAGCATTTAGAATGAAAACAAGAGGGGGGAGAACAAAGCTGGGGGGGGGGGGCCGGGTGGGGATAAAAGAAAGAGAAAGAGGCTCCTCTACAAAACGTCATCGCCCTAATACTGGCGCGGGGGG